>JAJMRT010000160.1:0-16918 GCA_030558065.1 Geotrichum phurueaensis
AAAAAAAAAAAAAAAAACTATGCCTAATTGGGCAAAAAAGCAAAACGTTTATGAACCATCTCAAACAAAAAGATCTTGAAAAAGCGGGAATCCCAAACAAAATGCAAAATGAAAAATCAGCGAGAAAATCGTAAAAGAAAGGGAAATCACAAGTTTTGGCTGCGGTACTGAAAGAAAATTCGATAAGTCACAAAGCAGTCACTACAGTGTGACGCCCAACTTTTAGCTTTCTGAATTTGACTATCGCAGATTGAATCCTATATAACATCACAATGTCCATGTTTTCTTCTTCTTCTTCTGGCCTTGATTTAACTAACAGCTCTCTTGAAAAAATATTAACCCTTGAATTTATTTTTGTGCCTTTTCGCTCAAGTGCGTACTTAGCATTAAATGAACATAAAAAAGTTATACTACAGACTTTCGCAACGGTCGGCCCGCGCTAGACTTGAAGCATCGGTAACAGAAACGCACGCTATTCACAATCTTCATTTCAAGACTCGAAATTCTTCAGACTCACATGCAACTGAATTTTTAGCGCTTTGTCTAGAATATGACAGTGACAACGACAGTAGTAGCAGCCGCTACCTTTATTGCCCAGATCCAGCGGGCTGGCCAGAGTATGGAACTACTATTACTGATGGAGTTGTGCTTTTAAATCGAGCCAATGGCCGGCTCACAGAGGGACATTGGCGACGCAATATAGAGAATCAAAACTTGATTAGTGACAAAAAAGAATTGAAAATCAATAGCGACATTTCCAAGGAGCTACTAACACTCGTGATATTATCTTCAACAACTGCCAGGCAGCGCTCAGTTAAACGAAAGTCAGTTTTCAACTCTAAATCAAGTCCTATTCACCCCGACGTAGGTACCTACGTACACAATGCAAAAACCCACAGAAATGAGCAAAATTTTAACACCGGGTACCCAACTAATGGTGATGAAGTGGCTGTCGTGGTGAACCCTCAAGTTGTTTAATTGCACGGACTTGTAGGTTTTAGTTCAAAAAAAAAAATTCTGTTTGAACCGCAAGAGTATCCCCATGCATAGCAAAGTATCTAGGTCTGCTGCTACTGGTCCGCTCTAATATTTGTAGCTTCAGCTGGGAATTGCAAAATTCCGTAGCAAATCTAAATTAAAAAAAAAAAAAAAAAAGATGCTGAGGACTACTACCTCTGATCAATCTCAGCAAGTTTTTAATTGATCCCATCCCCAAAACTTATCTATCAACAAAAACATATACTTACATCTCAGTGATAATATTTCTCTTTTCTGTATTCCCATTCCGATCATTTCTCATGCAAAATTACCAAAGTTTAAAGACGGCAAGCCAATACCAGTTTATATTGTTTCGGTAGGACGTACGTCATCACCCAGTGCCTCCAGCCGTGCGGCATCGCTTGTACCTTTTTTCTCTGCGACCTGTCAATCAAAAGTACCAGTCCTTAATTTGCACGCTCTAGCCACACGTCAAACGCATCTCTAGCTTCCGTTTCAGCGCCGTTCTCTTTCTCACCGCAGGCTAGCATAATTTCTGTTGTAGTCCTGCCGCCATTTAGATTTAACTTTGCTTTAGCTAAGTTGGTATTTCTTCTATATCTTTTGTACACTATTTTGTAATGTAATATTTCAGAACCTAGTACCCTAGAGCCGTTTCAACTTTTCTCTCATCTACTGAGTTATTCAGTCTTGTTAAATGCTATTCAGGATGTTTTTGTTTTTCTTTTCAGCATTCCCGGGAATTAAAAATTGTCAATAAACAGGCCCGTGCTTATGATGTCTTCCGTCACGTTAGATTTACAGAGATATTCAGACCTTTCTTTTCAATTTTCAAGTTTATCTAATAGCTTTACTAAAATTTCACGTTTTGAAAAACCTCATTGGCATGTGTCTATATGATTCCAGCATAAGCTCCCGGAAGTTCTTGTCAATAATTTAGCTCTTCTTGCAATTACCGTTGCAACAATTTTAAAGCAGTAACAGGAAAAGATGCAAAACTTGATTAAAATGCGCTCGGGCCTTTGAACACTGTGGCCGAGTGATTGCTACTGGTTACAGAATCCTGTGCTTTGTTGCCCTACTTATGCTATTTGGGACAGACTCCATGAAATATATATTGATATAATTGCGGCTTTTTTGGTTACCTTTTTGCTTTTATGATGTTGTTGATGAAACGAGTTGGTGCCATAGGGGTGTGTTTGATGCTGAGCTACATCTTTGTGCTCGACTATGTCAAATATCATACCCGACAAAAAAGGGTTTAATACCATCTCTTACAAGTGGTGCATGTTCGTAGAAGAGGAAAAACATCAGCTTTAGAGCGTTCTTAACAATCGCTTTTTACGTTAATGTATGTCTTGAAGTAGACGTTGAGTTGAACCGTTTTTTTCTTTTTTTGCAATTCGCCGTTAGGATTCTACACCTAACTAATCCCGATTTTTATCGTAGCCACCGGAGTGGTTTTGATCTACACATACAGCTGGCACATGGTACGGGAGAAGGATTCTGTCTTAAGATTCTCCTTGAGCAGTGTGCTCTTTGATACTTTTTTTTATTACGGTGTTTCGGATATGTACGTTCAAAACAGGGTAGAAGCAAGGCTGTTGAAAAAAAAAAAAGTTCAAATCCCTTTTGGTTTTTGATGCGCTGGCAGTTTGTGTTAATGATTGAATTTTTCTTATGGAAGGAGAACATGAAACCTCCAAACCTCCTTTCTTATAATTCTTTTTTGCTTGCTGCTCTCTCCTTTTTTTCTACCAATCACCATTATTCTTTTTATCCTCGCGTCGTTTCTTGATATATACTGCTGCTACACTCTGTGGTGACTGTTTAACAAAATCACCAACACTTGTCCAGTTTTTTTTTTTTTTTTTTTTTTTGAGTTTTGTTTTCAGTTTCACGTCAAAAGGCTTCAACTCAGCAACGTTTGAAAAGAAAACAAAAAAGGAAAATCCAAAATCGGAAAAAAGAAAAGTTTATTTCCAACGAGATCAAACCTGTTTCACTTTTTTTTTTTTTTTTTTTTTTTCTTCTTCTTCTTCTTCTTTAGCATCTTTTAACGACTATCCCGCTAACTGATCTGGCTATCAGTTAATAATAAAACTCCCAAATAAAAGCGCGTATCACAATGA
Organism: Geotrichum phurueaensis; assembly: GCA_030558065.1. NCBI lineage: Eukaryota > Fungi > Ascomycota > Dipodascomycetes > Dipodascales > Dipodascaceae > Geotrichum > Geotrichum phurueaensis. Next base: position 3,132 of record JAJMRT010000160.1, read on the forward strand.
TATTCAGTATCTTTACGATTGCGTTTGCCTGTTTAGTGCAGGCCGTTTATGGCGCCGAGCCCGCGGCCGATTTTTATCGCCTCGAGTCCTACCCGCATTCTCTAACCAAACCATTTCTCGACAAGTATCTCTCGTCGCGGTTTTACGACTATGGCGGCAATGCCCTGATCAAATCAGATAGTTTTATCCGCCTTACTGGTGATCGTCCCTCTGAGTCTGGTTGGCTCTTTTCTAAATTGCCAGCAATGCCCGAAAACTTTCAAGTTGAGTTTGACTTTAAAATCCATGGAAGTAGCAGCATGTATGGCGATGGTATGGCATTCTGGATTACAACGCATAAGGGTGGCACGGGCCCCGTATTTGGTAGCCGCGAAAACTTTGAAGGGCTGGGAATCTTCTTTGACACGTACAAAAACAACCGACCCGGGAAGACCTTCCCGTTGGTCATGGCGATGATGGGTGACGGCAAGACCGGCTACGATCATCAACACGACGGCCTGGCAAATGAGATTGCCAGTTGCACGGCGCGGGGGCTCTACAATGCTGAAAACATTAGTAAAGCGCGCGTCACCTACGTCAAGGGCAAGTTCCTGTCGTTGGATCTCGATTACAAGGGCCAGAACAAATGGTCAAACTGCTTCATGTTGACAGAAAACATTAACCTGCCCCAGGGCGCTTTCCTGGGGTTCAGTGCGCGTAATGGTCAACTGCATGAGAACCATGATCTGCACCGGGTGCAGGTCTACTCGTTGAGAAACCCTCCGAGTAACTATGGTCAACTGCTTGAGCTTGACGCGGGGATCCTCCCCACCAAGGAATCCAACACCCCGCATCGCTCGGAAATTCAGGTGGCCAATGAAAAGCAGAAACAATTGCTGGTCAAGCAACGTGAGCAGGAACTCAAGGAATCACAAAAGGGAACGTGGATGGGCTTATTGTTCAAGATTTTCATAGTTATTGTTGTTATTTTGCTGGCCGTCGTGGCCTATGGCATTTACATCACGAAAAACAAGCGGAGAAGAAGACACGAGATGGATTACTACTTGTAATCAATGCTCAGCGCGCGCTGTAATCATACACAAACCAACTTATTTCTTCTACTACTGTCATAACTACTACGTATAATACTACAAACATCGGAATCACATAGAATGAACAGAAAGTTTTACTGTTTTTATCCTTTTCCCCGTCCTCGATCCTTAAATGAAAATAATCTGGATTTGCTTGTTTAATTTGAGAAAAAAAAATTTTTACAATAAAAGTTGCTGCAGTCTTGAATAATTAGGGAATCATATTGTTGTAGAGTTGTAGAGATACAATGCGCGGCGCCGGACTAAGGCTTGCAAGCCCGACACAATAAAAGAAGGAGATAAAAAAAAAAGAAAAAAAGGTAGCATTGGTAAAACGCAAAGCCCTTAACCAATTATCTCGGTCGCGATACTAGCACTAGTGGGTGCGTTGGGCGAAAACTTGAGCTGCCAGGCCAAGTAGTAGAGCATTACGCCAAGCGGTTGACCAATGAAAAAACTAAGCCAAAAAATACAGTTTCCAATCACGGGCCCGCTTTTGCTATTCATCTTCTCCAGTGGAGCGGTAGCAAAGACAAGCGGGATTTGCAAAATCATCGACAGGAACGCAAAGCCAATAACATTATGCGTGGGGATTCCAACGAGCACCTCGTGGAGCACGGCAGACACAAAAAATACCATCACCGACGACTGGGTCTGGCGCCAGCCCAACTTGAGCATGGGAATATACAGGTGTCGTACAAAGTAATTGTTGACCGGCTTGTTCCACAAGCGCCAGTAGCTACCAACCGAGCCAGCGTTCCACCAATCAAGGTAAAATTCGCGGTCTGCAAAGCGCATGAGCTCGGCTAAAATGTTGAGACTGCTTTGAAATACAGCGAAAAAGCCCAGCAACCAAATCACAATGCTGACAACTGCGAGCTTGAGCAGTCGCTCGGCCATTGTGATCCAGCCGCCGTCATCGTGTATGTGCACTAGTGACGACTGCAATATAGGCAGTGCATACTGCGATGACAGAAACCAAATGGCCATAATGGTGCCAAACAGCTCTAGCAGCTGCTGGAACACAAACGTGGGGCGAATCGCCGGCGAACGCGGATAAACAGGCTGGTACACTAGCGTCGGCGCCCACCAGAAGTAGACTAGGTTGCCAATGGAAAGGTTTTTAGGGTACGGTAGAGACTTGTAGATCTCGGGAATTGGAGTCGGCATCTCGTGGCCGCCAACGCGATCATTGATAAGGTACGCATCACGCAGGTCTCGATTGGTAAGTGCGTAAGAGACTACCTTGAGACCAAGAATAATCGCATGAACCTCGCAAAGGGTGCCGAGCAGTGGGTTAAAAATGCGCGTATAAACAATTACGCTTGTGATGCACAATGCGGCCATAGCATTTAAAGCATGAAGTGCTCCAAACAGCTTCCAGAGGTATTTCTTTCTAATTATCAGCAGCTTCGGCTTTGTGGCGTCCGGATTTACGCCGCTACGGGCACGCTTCTTGTGTAAACAAAAAATGGCAAAGCGCTCTACGAGTAGCGAGATGAGTAGATGCACGGGTATCGACGCTGTCAGCAGCGCCGAGATGTAAAGATCTTCCTTGGCAAAACCAAGTTTGTAAAAAGATCGGATGATGCCATGCTTAATGTAGTTTTCAATGAGAAGGCGCAGGTTGCCAGTAACCAGAACAATCATTGCGAGATTCCGAAACCCTGAAAAAGAAAGGCTACCGTGCTTTTCGTCAGTTTTGTTAAAAGCCGGAGATGGCGACAGCAGAGAATCATGAGCAGTGAGATGGGTAGGTCGGTAATGCGGCAGGCTTTTAATACTCTTAGTACTACCATCAGAGTTGTCAACATCACTATTGTTCTCTGTAACTTTTCCGTTGCCGTTTTTGCTGTTACTGCCACCGTTAATGTTGCCGTTGACCCTGTCAAAGCTCATGATACCTGGCGCAGCCGAGGCAGATCGCCGCAAAGACTTTCGGCGATAAATTGGAGCGGTAGACTCGCTCAGTCGACGGCGATTGCTGCCAGTAGTCGTAGTGCCATTAGAAGTTGTGAATGTACCATTGACTATGCCGTTGTTGCTGAAGGAAGGGTTTTGGTTGTTTTTGCTCTTGCTTGGAGAAGAGACTTTGTTGAAATCCCTGTTCGGGGCAACTTTCGCCGCAGTGGGTTGGATAACGGCCCTGGGCTCGCCGAGACTGCCTAGCGAGCTGTTACGGGTATCAGTCTGAACCGTCATGGAAAAGAACTGTGTAGAAGAGGGATGCAAAAAATATGAAAGTAAAAGAAAAAAAAAATAAAATAAAAAAGTTAAGAAAAGAAGTAAAAAAAAAAAAAAAAAAAAGGCAGAGGGCGACAGAATAAATGAAAGAACAAAGATTGTTAAATTGTTTTTTAAAGAAAGTTTCATATGAATATTTGTGACGTTTTTTAAACTTTTTTTTTTATGTACAAGGAGTTGCAAAATAACTGAGTCCCAATCTTTTAGTTGTATCTAGATTTTGACAGCTTTTGCAAAACGCAGTAGGGAAAAGAAAAATCCCTCGGCCTGGCATGTGCTGCCGACCGGTTTAGTTGTCTAACCCGATGGCCCGCTCCACCTCCGCCATCGTGCGCACCGCAATCTCGCGGGCGCGCTCGGCGCCACGCTGTGACACTTGGTCAATGTAACTCAGATCTGCAATCAAGCGCGTGTATTCTTCGCGGACAGGCGCCAGCCCCTCAATCACTATCTCAGCAATACTATCCTTGAGTTCCTTGTGATCTTTTGGCTGGATCTGCTCTAGGACGGCCTCCGGGGAGTCTACACGCAGAAATCCAGACGCCATCGTCAGCAAGTTTGCAATCCCTGGCCGCGTCTCTGGGTCATAGGTGATGGGGCCCTGGATGCTGTCCGTGACTGCGCGCCGAATGCACTTGCGGATGCGGTCGGGTCCGTCGGGAATGTATATACACGACGTCTTGTCCGGATCCGACTTCGACATTTTCTTGCTCGGGTCACGCAACGACGCTACCTTCTTGAACGGCGCAAAAATTGTCTTGGGCTCAGGGAAAATGGGTTTCTTAGTGTCGCGATTTGGGTACTGCTTGTTAAAAGTGCTCGTAATGTGGCGGGTGAGCTCCAGGTGCTGGGACTGATCCTCACCGACTGGCACGTAGTTGGACTTGTAGAGTAAAATATCAGCAGCCTGCAACGCTGGGTATGCAAAGAGGCCAAGACGCAAACTGGCGGCAGCCTCATCAAAAACAGAGGCATTATCTTCGAGATTTGCCTTTGACTTCCACTGCAGCATGCGGTTCATGTATCCCATACCCGTAATGGTCGACAAGTACCAATAAAGCTGCGTGTGCTCTGGTACTTGGCTCTGTTGAAACACGATACAGCGCTCGGGGTCGACGCCGGTTGCAATGATCGAGGCCACGGCCTGCTTGCGACAAAATTTCAGCGTCTCGGGGTCACCCTTTGGAACAGTCAGCGCATGTAGGTCGGCCACACCAAAAATAAGCTTGGTATCAGCGGGGCTGGCAGTCTGGAGGTCGACCCATGAGCGCACAGCACCGAGATAATTGCCGACGTGAAACACGCCTGTGGGCTGAATCATGCTAAAAATAGTGCTGTTAGGCTTAATCTGTGTCGACTCAATGTTCAATACAGTCTGTTTCGACGATGAAACTGCGGTCTTCGCAGCCATACGAAGGGCCTTCGTGGGAATCATAGTGTGATTTGCAGAGATGATGAGCAGCGTTGAACTGAAATTTTCACGTTTGTTCTTTTTGGAGGCCTCTTATCGCCACTGGTTTAGGGTAATCAGATCCGAGAGCCTAAGGCAACCGGAAAAGCGATAACAAAAGAATTTCAAAGTCAGAATTACGTTAATTTTCATTTATTTATTGGTCATTATCATAATTATACATGTGTCATTCCCATGTCGCTTACAAGTTGTTGCCGATGTTGATATGCACAGCCTTCTTGATGGTGTAGTTGTCTAGGCCGTACTGACCAAGCTCGGTGCCAATACCAGACATCTTGAAGCCACCAAAGGGAATACGGGGCGAGGTGTCGTTACTAGAGTTGACCCAGACAGAGCCGGCATGAAGGTTTCTGGAAACCCGCAGACACTTTGCAATGTCCTTGGAGAAAATGGCAGAGCCGAGACCGTATGTAGTATCATTGGCACGGACGAGGGCCTCCTTCTCGGTAGAAAACTTTGAAATGCACACAACAGGGCCAAAGATTTCCTCTTTCCAAATCTTCATCTCGTCAGTAACGTCAGTGAAAATAGTTGGCTCAATAAAGTAGCCCTTCTCAAAGGGAGCGGTGCCACCGAGGGCGACCTTAGCGCCCTCTTCCTTGCCAGACTCAATGTAACCAAGAACCTTGTCAAACTGAACCTTGGAGATCAAAGGACCGTGGTTCTTGTTGTCATCGTAAACATCACCAAGAGCAGAGTAACTCTTAGTGTACTTGACCAACTCTTCAATGTACTTGTCGTAGATGGTATCCTGGACAAGGATACGAGAGGTAGCAGAGCACGATTGACCCATGTTGTACATGATACCCTCATGGCCCCACTTGACGGCCTGCTCCATGTCAGCGTCATCAAAGACAACCATGGGCGACTTGCCACCGCACTCAAGGGTGACGTTTTTCAAAGTCTGGGCAGCAACAGCCATGACAGTCTTACCAACAGCGGTAGAACCAGTGAAGGCAACCTTATCAACCTTGGGGTGACATGAAATTGCGTTACCAGCAATTTTTCCGTGACCAGCAACAAGGTTAATGACACCAGGAGGGAAACCGGCTTCGGCGACGAGCTTGCCGACGTAGAGCATAGAGAGGGGAGTGTTTTCTGCGAGCTTCATGACAATGACATTTCCGGTGGCAATAGCAGGGCCGATCTTCCAGGAGGCCATAGCGAGAGGGTAGTTCCAAGGAATGATCTGACCACAGACGCCATGGGGCTCATGAATCACATAGCCGAGCTTAGTTGGAGTAGACTCACAAATAGTGCCACCACGCTTGTCAGCCCAACCAGCATAGTATCTGAAGTTCTCAATGCACGCGTCAACGTCGAGAATAGAGTTCTGAGCACGGGGCTTACCTGAGTCTGCAGACTCAATGGCACTGAGCAGGTCTCTGTCGCGCTCAAAAAGATCAGCCAGCTTCTGGAGCAGCTTGGCAATCTCATCAATGCTGTAGTCCTTCCAGACCTCATCAAAAGCCTTGCGAGCGGCATTGACAGCCGTATCAATATCTTCGACAGAGGCAACATGAACTTTGGTAATTACCTCCTCGGTGGAAGGGTTGACGGTCTCAATCATCTCGCCGTTAGAAGACGGGACAAACTCATTGTTAATAAACAGACCAGTAGGCTGTTCGTAAGTGACGCCGTTGGGCAGGGTGATCTGAGCGGAAGTGGCCATGATAGGATGGTATATTTTAGAGTTGGAGGTGCGATAAAGTAAGAAAGGAAGAAAATAAGAGAGAAGGAGACTATTAACATGAAGAAAAGATGGAGTATTTATACTTGGAAATTGACGGCAAAAGACTCAAGTCTACCAAGCCGTCAAAGGATCTAGTACTTTTTTTTTTTTTTTTGGGAGACTCTTAAACAAGAAGGTCCAATTCTTTGAGCTCTTTGCAGTACATTACCTTGACTTGCTTGGTATCAACAAACGATATGATAAGTTGGCTATGCAGAGTAATTTTCCTTATCAGGGCTATGGAGCAAGAAACTCATGTCTTGGGAAGAAAATTCTAAATTTGTGCATAAAATAAAATGAATAATAATGATGATGGTAATAATATACAAATAAAAGTCAAAAATAAAGGTAAGAAACTTAACCGCCGACACCATCAAGAGTAAAAAACTCTAAATAAAAAGAGACAATGGCTAGTCATGATTGCATAGATTTGGCATGGCGGTCTCATTGGCTCTATAGCTTTTAACTAAAAAAAAATGGCTATCAAGCCCGCTTCCTCTTTGAGCTTATTAGAAACACATCACCATAAAGGTAACAGCCTACTACCACTACCACAGCAACACCCATAATTATGATTTAAGAGTTATCTACTGCAACCGCTTCAATTAGCGCTGATGTCTTTTGCTCATCTCCGGGTAGTCTCATCCTGCCCTGTTTCATCTGGAGGTTCAAACCCTAGGAGTTGTCGAGTCCGTCAATACTCAATCCGTTTTAGGCAAGTCTAAAGGCAGAAAGGAAATACCTGCTTTATTAGGTTTCAATTGATTCTCCAGGCTGAGATTTGTCCTGTTTACGACGGTTTGTCAGGCATTTTTGGTTGTCTACCAATAAAAATCAATAGAAAGCAACAACCAACTTCGAGGCACAATGATAGGCAGTAACGCATCTCAGTTTACTGTCTGTTAGAGCTTAGATCCAGGGATCATTAAGAATGATGAAGGAAAAGAACACTTTTGCACTCGCACCCTCTCTAGATACGGACAGCAAGGACTATTATAATAGGCTGACTGTATTGATGCAGGTCACACTTTCATTTTACACTCTAACATATAATACAAAAACTTTTACATAACACATAAAACACATAGACACGCACACACATGTATACATGCCTATGTATACCACTGCGGGTTAGACGGATCAACCGTCCGAGGCTGCTCGGGGGGCCGGTGCGGAATGACAGACTCAGTTATTCCAAATGCATCACACAACTCGCGCCACGTCTCGTACTCAAGATCAAAGATCATCTGCGTGGACGGTAACAGCGCGCGCCGTCGCTCCTCTCGCTCCTTCGCTGCTGGATCCGTCGGCATCGGGCTCAGCACAGATATTACTGGGACATTCGCTTCATCCAGATCCAACAGGATTTTGTCGTCATGCACAAGAAAGGAAAGATAAAAAAGGTTCTCGACAGACTGCGAAAAGGATTGGGGATTTAGCACAAACTCAAAGAGGCCAACAGGCTCCTCCTCGGTCGCACCCTGATCAATCAAAAGGTCGTATATCTGCTTGATAATCTGTGTCATTTTTTTGCCTTGTTGGATGTCGTTAAGTTGCAGCTCTGTCGCGGCGCTTTTGCCAGCAGAATCGATAACGCGGCTGGCACGGGGCCCGACATTGCGGACCTTGCGCTCAACAGAGAGTGGGCCTACCATATGGTCAGAAGTGGGCGGCCGCAGCGAGGTCTGGTACAAAAGTCCACCAAGACTACACAACCCTGATAAACCATTATTTGATGTATATGTTGATTGTGGTAGCGCGTCACTGTCTACTTCAGCCTGGGAACTATCAAGGAATGCGCTTAGGCTCTTAACAAATGTATCGATATTAAACGATGTCGCAGATTCCAACTCGTACTGCCGCGTCTCCTGTGCTGTGATGCTTGACATCTCGGCAATTACAATACTATCCATGACAGCCTCGTGCGAGCGCTCGACCTCCTTATAGGTCTGTTCTACCTGCGGGATTGCATCGTGCACAATTTCCAGGCCGCGCTTCTCAAGTCGACCTTTCTCCAGATTAGTCTGAATTTCGCGGTAGGCCAGCTGCGTTCTCTTGAACTTGTCATGTCTTTCACTCTGTGTGGGTCTGGGATCGGTCATGATGATGTTGTTTTGGCGGTAAAAAGTAATGCTTTGAACTGCGTGCTGGTGTGCCCTGTTGGATGGCGATTTGTATGAGGAGGTTGTCTGTAAAAAAAAAATTAATTCATTAGCGGGAGAGAGCCGGATTAGGCAAAACATTGACGCGAGAAAATTCAATCATATATTTTAAGAACTTCTTGAACCTCAAAAGCGTTTTTGTTCAAAATCTTGATATTCGCCACAAGCTAAACAACAGAATAACATGACCGAGGAACCAAAAATCAAAGTAAGTGAAGATGGGGCTGCTGTGTTGAAATGAAATAGTAACTCATACGATTTAGGCGCTTGATCCGACAGTTGTAAACAGGATTGCCGCGGGCGAGATCATCGTTGCCCCTGCGAACGCTCTAAAGGAGATGCTTGAGAACTGCGTCGACGCCGGCGCCACTTCTATTGACGTTGTCGTTAAGGACGGCGGCCTCAAACTGCTTCAGATTACAGATAATGGAAGCGGAATTAATGTATGTCTTTCTTTTATTATTATGGCTATCTGTTACATTTTTAACATCAAGATCTTTTTTTTTCCCAGAAAGTTGATCTCGAACTGCTGTGTGAGCGCTTCACGACCTCAAAGCTATCAAGATTCGAGGACCTTTCCACAATTGCAACATATGGGTTCCGTGGTGAAGCATTGGCAAGTATATCTCACATTTCGCATCTAACGGTGACGACAAAAACCGCGGCGTCGGCGTGCGCATGGCGTCAGACGTATCTCGACGGCAAGCCAGTCGATGGCGCACCGCCTACAGCAGTAGCTGGGCGCACGGGCACACAGGTGCTGGTCGAGGACCTCTTCTACAATACACCATCTCGGTTGCGTGCGTTTAAATCACCTGCAGATGAGTACGGCAAGGTGCTCGACGTAGTGGGCCGCTACGCCTGCCACTGCTCCGGGGTCGCCTTCACCTGCAAAAAGGCGGGCGACGCATACCCAGCCCTCAACGTTCCTGCATCCTCTTCCCGTCGTGATCGTGTGCGAGCAGTTTACGGCTCTGCTGTAGCCACGGAGCTTATTGAAGTTTCAGTCGCTGCCAGTGAAAAACATGGCCTGCGCCGCGCGGACGCGCTTGTAACCAACCCGAACTACTCAGCAAAACGCACTACCCCGCCTGTTCTTTTCATAAATGGCCGCGCGGTCGCGTGTGATCCTTTGCGCAAAGCCCTCACCGGTGTTTACACGATCCATCTGCCACGCGGTGGTCACTACTTTGCGTATCTATCTCTAGAGATTGACCCACGCAATCTTGACGTAAATGTGCATCCAACAAAGCGCGAGGTACGATTTCTATACGAGGATGAAATTGTCGAGCATGTCTGTGTAGCGATCCAGGAAGCGCTTGCGGCGTGTGGTGCAAGCCGGACATTTCAGACTCAAACAGTGCTTCCCGGCGCGCGTGCTTCGGCAGTGTTAAAGGAAGGCTCAGCAGCTCTATCCCAGTTGCAGACATCTTCGCAAAAGCGGCCGTACGAGTATAATCTTGTTCGCACGGACTCAAAGCAGGCTAAGCTTACAACCTTATTCAGTAGCTCTCACACACCAGTTGCGCGATTGCAGTGTAACCACAATGTGGAGGAAGAACTTCAAAGCCAGCCTGGCGACATTTCCATTACTAGCAGTAGTAGCGGTAATGCTGGTGGAAGTAGTCTACCTAACTCTTCTGGCGCCGGATCAATGCTACCATCACCCTCGCAGTATAGCTACGTTGAGTCGCGCCGAGATCGCGTAGATGTGCGGCTCAAGTCAGTTGCGCAGCTCCGCGAAGCTGTCGCCACGGCGGCTCACGAGCCGCTGACGCGAGTGCTAGCAGACCACACCTATATTGGCGTCGTTGATCACACCCGCCGGCTTGCCGCATTCCAACATGGCGTGCGTATGTTTGTAGTTGACTATGGAGTCCTCTGCGAGGAATACTTTTATCAGGTTGGTGTTGCCGATTTTGGGAATTTTGGAACTCTGACGCTGGGCGAGGCTGGCTCTGGGGTTGGGTTGCGTGCGCTGCTAGATATGCTGCAAGACGATGATGCAGTATCAGATGAGGAGCTAGCAGTGTTGGAGACAGTATGGGACATGCGTGAAATGTTGAAGGAGTACTTTTCAATCTCGCTTGTGCGTGCCGACGGTACCGACGCTGATGTCAACAACGAAATTCAACTGGTGACGCTGCCCATGCTTGTCAAGGGCTGGGTACCGGCGCTCCACAAGCTGCCGTACTTTCTGCGCGCATTGGTAACGGCCGTCAACTGGGAAGGTGAGTGCGAGTGTCTTGAAGGTGTGCTGCGTGCATTATCAAAGCTGTACACACCAGAGCCCGTAGCAGACTCAGGCAGACCCGGTAGTGAAATTGCAACACATGCTGCAGCTTCTCATGAAAATGATGTCGATGGAGATGATGATGAGGCTTATGACGCTCGCCGCCGCGCAGAAATTGAAGAGGCCCTTGAGCGTTTGTTTTTTCCGGCTATACAGCGTCGATTACTTGCGCCGCGCTGGCTTGCGGACCACGTTGTCGAGATTGCCAACCTTCCCGGTCTGTACAAGGTCTTTGAGCGGTGCTAGCCACTTCACTTTTTTTTTAACTCCTTGTAATACCTTCAGTGTTTAAGCGTTCTCACTGTATGACTATGATATTATTGTTGATATTCATTTTGCCAGGCCTTTCTTTCTATTTAGTCTGTTTAGCTTGTCTCTCTATGTTTCTTCTTACTGATGGGCAGCAGGATCGCCAATATAGTTGTAAGTGCGGTTGCCGATTATAGTAATGGTACCTGGGCTATTACTTGCTCTGAAGTTGCTTGTAACGTTTACAATTGAACGAATTTTCGTCTTATATTAGTTATAAGTTGTTTAAAGTTAAATTACAAATAAGAGAAAACTCATCAGGTTTCGAGTAGCACTTTTGGCTAAAGAAAATTGTATTACTAGTATATATATATATATATATATATATATATATATTAAATAACATCAACAAAAATAAATAAAAAATTAAATAAAAATTACTCAAACTAAGCTAAGAGAAAAAGCGTGTCAGAAAAATGGGTTCAAAAAAAAAAATTGTTAATCTTCAGTAGGAGAGAGGGGACTGGGTTGACTGAAAATATTTATTCTATCTTTAAGATAGTCTTTCAACAAGGCGTCGAGCGGCGGCAGCGGTGACTCCTCGTCGCCACTTTCCTCTTTTCTAGATGAGGTAGAAGTGGCATTATTAGTATTAGTATTAGTATTATTGTCAAAACTGCTCTGATCAGGTGTAATCACAGGCATGAAGGGTTTGTAGTCAAATGAAACAAGAAAAGACTCTGCGTACTGCTCAGTTACGGAGAGTGCATGCGCAGAGGTGAGGAAAAGACGATTAAGCTCATTCTGCCGGGCCCTAAAATAATGCAGCAAGCGCAATGGAAAGTCCCAGCCAGGAGCTTGCATTCCGTCACTAGTTCCAGCAGTGGCGGTCGTTGGCGGCGCTGTGGTGCCCGCGTATGTCAGCGTCGGATTTTCCAGAGGCCCACTAAACGATAATTGAAAAAGATAACGGATCTCGGGCATCAATGCTTCAAACACACGGTTGAGCGCAACGTAGTAAACGTGCAGCAGATTATCGCTATCGTTAAGACTGCGCGCGGGAAAATGACAAAGCCATTCCTTAAGCAACGTATAACATGCAACAGGGTCGCGCACGGCACGGCAAGAAACACCATGTTGCTGCGAAACGCAAGTTGGCGGTGTCGCAAGATGCAGTTGCACTTTGTGTATAAAAGTTTTGAGAAAGGCATACTCCGGGTCAGCAGCATGAACAAGCGTAAGAGATTCATCTTCGAGCATGTTTACAACCTCTGTAAGCACAGTAGTTGAAGGATATGGCGGATACAAAATTGATTTCATCGACTTCACAAGCGACTCTGTCATATAGAGCGACGTGTGAGAGTTCAAGGTGGTAATTTTGACCTTATCAAGCACGGCACCTAGCCCCCGCGACATGGATGCATATGCCTCGAATCTTGTTTCCTGGAAAAACACGTCCCATGAAAGTATGAGGCAAGTGGCAATAAGCGGATCAGTGTTTTTAGGTGAAAGCTTCATGATTTCTTGCTGGATTTCATGCAGCGCAATAAACCTGTGTTTGTCAGAGCAAACGCTATAATCGGAACTGCCCGTGTGAGTATACAGATGGCCATATGAAAATGCCATCACAACGTGGTAAAGACAAGGATAGTAGTATGCTACGTCGATAATGTTGGCGATCCACTTAGAGTAGACCGACTGAAGGAGGTCTTTCGAGCCGCCGGTACCACTACGACTATTATTACAGTTTTTACTAGTAGTGCTGCTGCTGCTTACCGAAGTAGTACTTGGGCTTGGTAGTGACGCCAGTACACTGTTGTTACTGCGGCGCTGCCTATTTTCAACTGGCGTAACCTGCGCCAGGCTTGGAAGAACTGACGCTTTTTTGTTGAGCGGTGGAAGAGATACTGGAGTTTTAGGAATAGGCCTGTGGCCGCTGATAGGCGGAAGGTAGTATTTGCAGTACTTATCTGTAGGTGGCGGGGTGAACTGCTGAGATCCGTCGGAGGCCACAGGCGGGACGGGTAAAACGTTGGGGGGGATCGGTGGAGGCGGAGATGAGCTGGCTTCGCGGGGTGGGGACGGTGACGGAAACAGCTTGCGTTCCGGTGGAAAATAAGATGTCTTGGGAACAGGCGGGCCCAGACTGAATACATACTCGCTGGGCGTTGAATATTTCCGTGACTGGGGCTGATGACTAAAACTAGCTCGTTGTTGTGAGTCGTCAATTGTGGCCGAGGAGTTTAAAAAATTATGATTCTGAATGTCATTCAGAGAGGCACTTGCCAGAGTCGCTGGATTCAAAAGTTTTCGGGTAGCTTTTGCCTTAGCTTTGGTCATATTGACATTTTTGCTGGGGGTTGATAAGCTATGAAGACTCTCAGCCAGTTTCCGCTTATCAATATGGGCCTGTATTTGTTCGGGAGTATAAGAAAGATAAGAACATTGGGAAAGATTTGAGCGTTTGCACTGAGAGCAGGCGGGGAGGGCCTCGTCGCACTTGATTCTGCGCTGCTTGCAATTTTTGCATCCAAGGTGGGATTTTTTATGCGGCCGCCGAAGATAA
>JAJMRT010000160.1:17018-41759 GCA_030558065.1 Geotrichum phurueaensis
AAAAAAAAAAAAAAAAAAAAAAAAAAAAAAAAAAAAAAGAGAGAGGAGGAAGAAAAATAATTATAAAAAAATTTTTGGATAAGATTTCTATTAAAGAGTTTTCACTGATTTAATAATTTTGATTTAGTTCATGGTTACTTGATTTTGTAAAATGCTTTTGTATGCTTTTTTATAAAGACATGAATGTTTTTATATGAATTTGTTCCTGTTATCTTATAAATCAATACTTTTTTCCGAAACGGGAAGTGTAGGAATTAAAGTTAAGAGGCGTACCGCCAATCAAATACATTTAAACAAGCCAAAAAGGAAGTAGAAATAATTTAGAGGGCACGCGGAGATGGACGAGTTCAATAATTGAAATAAGGAAAGAAAAGGTTTAGGGGAAAAAAAATTAGACATAATAATTAACAACTATTCTTGGACGGAGAATGATACGTCGTATAGGTGTCTTAGTGTCAGAGTAAAGCACAAAAAATAAAATAAATAAATAAAAAAGCTTTTATGGTTCAACTCTAGCTCAGATGGGCAAGCTGACATGCTCAATTTCGTATAAAAGCAGAAGCAGCAGTGCAATTACCAACGGAGGGAAACTTTTTTGTTCTATATATTTACGAATTGCCAAGAGCACATAACAAGCTCCTTCAATTAGCCAGTTTTTCAACGTTATAGATTTAGACTCAAAGTTGAATTTAAAGTTCTTAAAATTATCGGTGATTATGATGCTGTTGCTGATGGCGTCTAAACAGCTCACTCCTTCTAGATGCTTTAAAAAATACACGCTTTTTATGGTTAGGATATAGTGTAGGGTTCTGTTTTTATTTGGAGTCTTTGGGGTCTTCTTAGTAAATATCATAATTTAACGAATACGATGTTGTGGCCATGGGTTACTTTTTTCACTCTCGTTTTGTCAATCGCTTTGTCGTTTCTCGCATTACGTGATCTACTTCAATAACGCATTACAACTCAGTTGACTGATTAGTTGCAGTTTCATTAGTTCTTTGGACATAAAAATACATGCATCCCTTTTTTCCATTACCAAAGTAATTGCAAGCCCGCGGCAATAAGTTTGACGAGCTGCTCGTAATTTTTCCCGGTCTTGGAGGCCTACCAGAAACTTTGGCTTTAACAATGTATCTACTTCACCCATCTTAAAAATTAAAAAACTGATATTACATACAGAAGAAGAAAAAAAAAGCCGATCTAAAAGCCGTTTTATTACCATCAAATATATATGTATAAACTTGAAAACAGTACCTTTTTTTTTTTTATGATTTCTCGGCCAATATTTAAGACCTTGTATACATTCCAAAAAAGAATTTTCAGAATTTTCTCAAGAATTCTTAAAGATGATACAATTCATTTATTTCTTTTTGTCGCGTCGTTTCTATCTCGTATGATTGCTGCACTATGCGCTGCAGGCACGGCGGCCTTGAACTTGATCGTAAAATCAGACAAAAACGATGATTGGCTGGGCCTCGTCAAATCTGTCTATGTCACGTGGTCATAATTTAAAAAACACAATGTGAAGGAAAACCAAATATTAACGTGAATTGATAGATAATAGATTTCTCAAAAAAAAAAAAAAATTAATATATGTATATATATAGATTTATGTATTTTTTTTTCCACGGAATTTCGGAAAGCTGGAATCATTACCTTTCTCAAAAAATACAACACTAGAAATTACCCAAACTTTAAAAATACCTTTGTGGTTGTTGTTGTTTTTTTGGTTGGAACGGAATAAGCCAAAGGTTCACGTAAGTTACCTCTTGGCCCAGTTCAACCACCTTTTGCCCTCGTGCATGTAGGACTAATGAAAAAGTAGCATTGTTCATGGCTAAGGAAAAAGATAGTGCGTAAGCTGCAATCTTTTCACGATAGATCTCATGCAGTGAGCCTGGTTTTTAACTCCTCCCCTTCTAGATAATACTTTGAATTAGTACGGCAAGCGGAAGTATTTCTCTAGAAATTATTTTAACAGCTCTCTTGCTACGACCATGCCTGGACAACAAAAAACATTGGCTTAATACATTATAATTTTTTTCTTTCAACGGTAGTGATAATGAGTAATTAAATGAGCTTCAGGCTCATTAATTCTGGGCCCCGCATCTAAGAAACTTGGAACAGATTCAATGTAGTCTTATACGGACAGCGACTAACTCAGGCATCCCTAAGTTATAAAGTAAAATAAATATTTCATTATATTAAGCAGAGATCGACGAGTTTATGCAAATTTGAATTCAAGCAAAAAAAAAAAAAAAACTACAAAGCTCAGTCATTGTCTGCTGAGATTTGATGCGGAGACTGCATAGTGTAGTTCAGTGCGGTAGAGAACGATGACACTTTGAAAATCTCCAAGTTTTTAAATAATACTACAAGAACAATTATAACAGACCGCATTGACACAAGAATACCTGAGCCAACTGCTGTTTTGGGTCTTAACAGCCGGTTTGGTATCCAATTTTTATAACCCCCTATTTATTATTTTTTTTGAGAATACAATACTCGCTTATTTATATCTATTCACTGCATTCCCCCTCTTCTTCTTGACTGACCTGTTTTGACAACGAACTATTCTATCAGAGCACAGCCAGCATCATAAATCTCAAATTAATCTGTGATAGTAAAATCAATTACGTTCGTTTTTTTAGTGTCTACTCATGATAGCTGGATTATTTGCTCTTTTAATATTTCGGTTTTCAAACAAGCTCCGAGCTCCTTGAGTCTAGCATTTTAAAGCCCACAAAATGTTTTGTCAATTTTCTTTCATATTATTCACGCAAACCGACGTTATTGCAATCCCTGGGGTAGTAGTGCCGCTCTCGGAACTGCTAATATTATTTCATGAACTCCCAAAAGGGGCAGTTCGTTTCTGTTTTGAGCGGTTTTTTGTAGTCTTATCTAAAGAAGCCGTAGGCCGTTCTGAGCGTTGTTGTAGTTACAAACTTTGAATTTATTTAAAACTTTGTGTCTTCAATTCTTATGTAGTATCAATAATTAATATCTGGGCTTAAACAGCACATTTGCGTGGGCTTTATGTGATGCATTTCTACAACTTGGCCTAGCTGCTTAGCGAGTCTATGGGTAGACTTAAGTATAACCGTGCGTGGCAACATGAAATTTTTCACCAAATAATGAACTTGAACGGCGCCAGTAGAAATCACAGATTCTGTATCTACAATCTCGCATGCTGCTAGGTCATCGAGAGGTATGAAGTGTCCCGAAGGTTGACCAAAAGACAATGCAAAGTGCTACTTTTTGGCGCTGATTGCACACCTGTCGGTGCTCTTGTTCATCATTCTTTACTCAGCGTTAGAAGTGCGCAGCATTTTTGTACCTCTTAATTTAGATACTCTAAAACGGTGAGTGTACACAGCCACAAAACACGTACACACAAGTACACAGCCATTTCTATAATCAGTTTTTTGTCCTTATAACTATTTGAAAATTATACACAGAAGACATTAATACAACAAAAAAAAAACCCTTTGGCGGGGAATGCACCATTCACTATATATTTCATTTACTTCGATGGCACCGAATTTTCCACGAACTTAGTCCGTGTATTAAGGGAAACCTGACATAATCGTCACTTCAGTGCGTTATGTTGAGTGGGAGGGCAAGCCGGTAAAACCTTGACAGGCTATGCTGTTAAGCTGACCATCAATTGAAGAGGTGCGGTGACGAATCGAGGAACTTGACCATCGCTTTAATGCCTTTCTTGGTATCAAGTAGAACATCGATGTCAAGTTCCGGGGAACATGTTCTCAGGTGCATACGCCCCGATTCGCAGAGTGCGCAGTCCTTCAGTAGGTGCACACCCGTTTCTGGCTGACCACTGGCATTTTTGATTTCTATCCAAGACCCCTATCCTTTTAAAATAGTATTCTATAGCGCCATGGCTAGCTCTCAATTGTACCACCTTGCTAAGTGTGTGACGGTTTGCTTTTTCTATGATGCCACGAAGAGGACTGTAGTTGCCTGGGTCGCAATAGAGGCCAGGCTTGGTGAACGACCTGTAAAAGCCGCTCTTAAAACTCTCATCATAATCTGATTTCCAGGCTGAACGAGCTTGAGCTCTAATGCTCTTCCTGAGGTTAGCAGTGATTTCGGCCGCCTTGAGCACCATGCTCATCTTAGCTCGCTCCCAAAGTGGTCTGGTGTTCCAAAAAAACATCCTTTCCAGCTGATTCCATCTGACAGGTCTGATAGAATAAAAACGCTAGCGGTTCATTTTCAGCCACAAGGCCTTGCCTCTTGATCAGTCTCCTAACTGGGTTCTTCGGGCTAACATCCCTCAGAGCTCTCAGAGAAAATCGTTTACCGCTCACCGTTTTACTATTGTAGTTTTTTACCCGCTCAATTTAGCATTGCTATAGACCAAATCCACCTTTATATATCAATCTTAAACAAATGATCTGGATTAATCTCATCTCACAGATCCGCAAAAGTCAGATTTATGAGATAAAAAAACAAACAGTATAAACTATTATGTATAGTTGAAATTCAATTCTAGTTTGTGTCGCATAATACGGTGCAGTTAATTATATTTAAGGTTTGGCAATCTTGAATCCGGCACCCTGGCATTGCGCTAGTAGGTTGTCAAGGTCTTGCGTTATGATCACCGTATTTTTTTCTTTTAATATATAGTATATGCGTTTGATTTTATTCTCTGCCAGTTTACAAATACCGTAAATACGTGGATCAAGTATAGCAGCACCTATAACTCTAAAGGGGTTGTTATAATGTCATTTACTATCAAGTCTAAGACATTGTAAGTTTTCAAAAAAAAAAAAAAAAAAAAGCCATTTTCATACCGTTATGGTATAGTTTGACATGAGCACGGCTTCTACAGGAATTAAAAAACTCTTTGTTGGTCACTATTATCATCTTCGTTTCCTATGAAATAACTAATATAGTACATATATATATTTAGTTTAAAGTATATACATATTATTCTCTGGAATTGCAAAAAAAAAAAAAAAAAAGAAAGAAAAACATAGAATCAGCTGCATGCTCGTAGTCCGCGAGAGATCTCATAAAAAAGTGCTTTAATTCCACTTTTCTTCATCCTTGGAGGTTGAATTTGGTAGTTTTGTAGTAAAGTACTCATCCCTTTTTAGGAGTCGTCTTTTTTTCGCCTAACTTTTTTTTATATATATCTGAGCCCCCAAGTGTCCAACTTCAGCTCCATCCAGTATACTGTTAAACAACTGGTATATGTTCACAATAATAGCAGTATGGTATAGCTGAATCTGTGTGTGCACTAGATGAGTTTGCGGATTTCCACCTTTTTTTTTTTTTTCTTTTTTTTTTTTCTTTCCTTTCACGCTTTTTTTTTTCTTGTCTTTTCTCCCTTTCCTTCTCTTTCCACTTCCTTTTCTCTTTTTTTCCAAAAGATAAAATTGTTTATAACTGCTATCTGCAAATAGCCACCACCAGCAGCTCTACGTGTTTGCTTTTTTACTCTCTCTGATTTCCTACCAACGCTTTGTAAGTCTTCTACATGATCAAAGGCATTCGTCGCTCTCTCAAAGGAGAGAAACGCGCTTCTCCAAGCATCACAAGCCCGACGACCTCCATTATTGCCCCAAAGACAGGAACTCCGCCCAAGAAAATTATTCGCGCTATCTATGATTATGCCTCCCAAGGCCCTGGCGAATTAAGCTTTAAAAAAGGTGATTTCCTCTACGTGACGGGCAGCGAAGACTCCGAAGAGTGGTATGAAGCCTATGACCCACCCTCAAACGCTCGTGGTATGGTCCCGGTGCTTTATTTTGAAGTTGTTTCTCGTAAAGATTCCGCTTCAACTGTTTCTCTCTCCGCGGCAGTGTCGTCAGCATCAACAGCAGTCGGCGGGCACGTGCAAACGTCGCCTTTATCAAACTCTAAACAGCATCACATTTCACAACCCGCTCAAAAGCAGGCCCAGTTTCAGATATACGGTGTCGTTCTCTACGACTTTATTGCAGAGCGCTCAGACGAGCTACAGGCCAAGGCTGGCGAGTCTATCATTATTATTGCTAAGTCAAATAACGAATGGTTTGTGGCAAAACCAATTGGCCGACTTGGTGGCCCTGGCCTCATTCCCATTTCCTTTATTGAGGTCCGCGACATCAGCACAAACCAGCCGGTAAATAGCTTAGAGGAGGCCATTCAGCGAGCGAAAGTACCGCGTGTGGAAGAGTGGAAGCGACTCGCTGCCGAGTACAAGGCCAGCAGTATTCCGCTAGGTAAACTCGAAGATAATACAGCTAACACTGAGACCCCCTCAGTAACAGAGCAGCTGCAGAATCTCAACTTGAACGGCGGCTCCTACACCGCTAAGCAGTCCTCGGCACCTTATCAGCCGGATTCAGCATCTCTCCACCGCCCTCACCAACCGCATCAACAAGAACAGCAAAAAGAATTACAAATGCAGCAGCAATACCAACCAGAAGACCAGCAGTTTCAAGACTATGAGCTGGAACCTTATGTTGTTTCAGCTTCGGTGGACCGCTACGCCTTTGATAATGATAGATACTGGTACTTGGTGGTGGTCAAACTTTCTAACGGCAAGTACCGTAACCTGTGCAGATATTATCAAGATTTTTACGATTTTCAGATCACGCTTTTGGATGAGTTTCCAGATGACGCTGGGCGCACTGGCAAAAAGCGGACGCTACCATTTATGCCAGGTCCACTTACATATGTGAACGACTCTATTTCCAGCCAGAGGCGCGTCAACCTCAACGACTATGTGCATAATCTTACATTATTACCGGAATATATTGCGCGGAGTCCGACTGTGCAGCGACTATTTGCTCTTCGAGCTGGTGATGTTGAAACTTTGGATCCATCTACGGCAATGCCTCATCCTCCTAGCAGAGGCTCCGACATAACTGGAACAGATGTGGCGCCAGCGGACGATGGTCCGTACTATGATCAGTATGAGCAGCAGACGGAGCAAAGTTCTCAAGGCTACTATCAGGATCAGTGGCAGTCTGCGGATTTCACTCAGACATCCCAACAGTATGTCAATCTACCAAACGGCGCGCCAGAGTCACCACTAAGCCAAGACTCACATCGGAGTTCTCATTCTAACACTATGCATTCAGATAATACAACTGTTCTAGAGAGTATAAACATTGATGGAAGTGCCACCGACATTTTGGATATGATGGATGGCAAGCCTGTCGTGCTCAAGGGAGATAAGTACGTTAAAATCAAGGTGTTTTATGGAGATGATCTTATTGCAATCAAGGTGCCCAACAATATTGCGTTCAAAAGCCTTGTCGATCGCGTGGCGGAGCGTCTGGGTCTGCCGCATGTTGCCTTGTTCTACAAAGACGAGGCCACTGATGCCGTGGCCGAGCTGCGCACTGAACATGACTTTCTGGCTGCGCTTGGCAACCGCGAAAAGCTGGTGCTCCTAGCGCAGTAGTTGCGTGATAATGAGTAGCTTAGGGATATCGTTGACGGGATTGGACAAAGCATCACGCAGCGCCGTTTGTTGTTCTTTGCAAAACATCCCTAGCGGCTTCTCTTCCTTCTTCCATCTCATTCATCTCTTTCCTTTACATTAATAGAACACTGAATTTCATCATGAACTGTAATATGTGTGTGTGTGTGTGTTTTTTATACATATCTTTGTTCATATACAGACAAATAAACAAATGAAAAACAATAAAATAAAATTGTTTATTGTTTCAACGTCTAGAATTTGGCTAAAAAAAAAAAAAAAAAAAAAAAAAAACATTAATATACTGTTACTCCAAAGGAAGGAAGGCCAACTTGAGGAAAATCTCCATATAAAGAAAAAGAAAACTTGGTTTGAATTAATTTTACATACAAAATTCTCGATTTTCTTTCACGGAAGCAAGGAAATTTATCGTTTTTTTTTCCTGAAAAATTACGTAAACATGTGCTAAAAGTTATTTTTTGGTTGATGATCGTCACGAAAATAGAGTTTATGCATGAAAAAATATATATATTTTACAAAAAAAAAAAAAGAAACTTGTCAAAAGTGAGAATTTTCACTGCCTACACTCACACTTTCTAGACGACTTAGATGACATTACTATCAAAAAGATAGGTTATAATGACGCTAAACTTGGGGTTGATGATGAAGATGATGCTATTATGAAAGCACTTCCTAAAATCTTTGCAAGTAACGCTTTAAAGTGTCTTTATCAGTTGCAATCACACGAAAAACAGCAAAATAAAGCGTGCAAACGAAGTTTAGAAGATATTCTGCGCTATGAGCAAGTTATGGTCAAAAGACAAGAGCAAAATGAGATCAAGAGTGATATTTGGAAGTATTTTAGTTGATTGAAGGACATAGCTATGTATTTTCTTTTCATTATGTGTATAATTTAGCAGGCGAAAATCACTAAGGAATATTTGTACTAAGGAAATTAAAACGCTGTCTACATTCATTTCCTTCCTTTGGAGTTGTAGTCTAGAACAATATATATATACACGTAATATACAACGCAAACTTTTTTTATGTCCTGGGTTTTTCCCAAGACCACTTGGCAAACGAACCTGAACAAACTAGACCAGGTTTCTAAATACGCATTTGAAAAAGTTTCGAAAAGTTCAATAAAACCAAAAATATATATAAAATAAAAATGAAAGATATTTCACAAGACTATATAAATATACATATAAGTTTAGAGATGCAAAGGGGATGGGAAGGGGTTCGTTGAAAGGCTAGAGATGGTATTAGTTTAACATTTTCTTTTTTTTTGTCAATCAATTTCCATTGAGTCGTCGTCATTGTCATAGAAGTCGTAATTGTCATCAGGAAGGTAACGCGGAGGCGCTGGTGGTGGTGGTCGCGGCGGCGGCGGCGCATAAACATAGCCAGCGTCGACTTCGCCATTATTCTCATCATCAAAATCCATATCCACGTCACAGTCACCAATATAATCATAGTCAGCACCCTTATCTTGCTCTTGTTGAAGATAAGCGGCAAGGCGCGCCTTTACAAGCGCCGACGCGTTAGGGTGGCCAGAAAATACAGTGGCGCGGGGAACAAGGGCCGTTGTCCACCAGCGCTCGTAAAAATGCGCGTAGCGGTTGCCTGCTGTGCTTGTGGTGGGGTCGGCGCCTGGCTTAGAAGGGTCAGCGTAGCGCCGTGCGGTCATGGAGGCAAGCAAACGGTCGAGAACAAGGTTAGGGACGTGGCTCGAGAGAATGATTCCATCGTCGTCGTCTGCGTCCGCGTCCGCGTCGATGTCGACGTCACTGTCGTCGTAGCTTGCTGGTGATGCAGGTGAGCGTGATGCCGGCGGGGTCGAGGCTGGTGACGCAAGCTCCGGCGATGGATGTCTTGGCAGCCAGGATTGCTCCTGCTGCAGCTCTTCTTCTTGATGTTGGTGTTGTTGTTGTTGTTGCTGCTGCTGCCACTGCTGCTGCCGCCGGCCATTACTAGTACTGAGCGAAAGACCCTCAAAAGACGAGATAAGCCGCCGTTTACGGGCTACCTCTTCGCCCTCGTTATGCTTGTAGTCGTGGTCACCGTAGACGCCGCCGGGTGACGAGTAGTATGAGTATGGATGCGCGCGTTTCATGCTGCTGGAGGAAGCGTTGTGATGGGGAAATTTCATTCATACGGGGTGGGGTGGTGGTTTTCAAGTATTTATATAAATAGCAACTGACAATCAGGCGGGTAGGTTAGGCTAGTTTTTTTTTTTTTTTTTTTTTTTTTTCGTTGTTGTCTGTTGTTTGGCAACAGTGATGCAGGTCGAACAAGGCTAACGGGCACTAGTAACGGTGAGTTTTAGGAAAGTGATTTTTATTCTTTTTTTGCTATTGGGTTCTAGAATAATCAAGCATATTTTCAAAAAAAAAAAAAGATTTTGTTATCTGGGGGTTTGCTAACTTTTACAGATTTGGCTATTGAAGCTTAAGCTTTGGTACTTTCAACTTAAATTATGTGATATAAAAAAGATTTCGTGTACACATTTGCTTTTTATTTTTTATTTTTTCCTTCGGGCAAAGATAGGTTTGTTGTCTATTAGAACAGATAGGTTTGAACAGCAGCAGTACCTACATTTGGGCGGCTTAAAAAGTAGACAAAAGGAGGCAAATGGGGACCTCCTCCCCGACTTTCAAAGTGCTTTAGCAGCTAATTGCCAAGTTGCCGCTCCTGCACATGCCATGGGCTCTTACTGCTGCTATTGTCGTACTCACAATCATTTTCGAATGACTCTGGGCCCTTCTCAGCATCGAAAGGTCGGTGTCACTTGGATGTAGTGGGCCACAATAATGCTTGATTTTTTTTTTTTTTTTTTTTTTTTTTTTTTTGGCTGTGATATTTTGGGATTATCAAATCTAAAGATCTAACAGCCTTTTCGCAAGATATTCACCATGCCATAGGTTATCACCTCAATGGAGCACAATAGTTAAGATCTATTAAAGGCAAAAATATTAAATTGACAGTTAATAAAATAATTTCAAGATATTTATATTAATTATGCTGGATAAGTCTTCTTTTGTTTTTTCTAGCATTTCTACTGCACACATTTTATTCATCAGAATTGGTCATTGCACGTAACAAAAAATGTAAATATATCTATGTATAAAAAATGAATCTTTGCTGAAAGAGCATTCGAGTGAGCAAATAAATACGTCATTACAGGAAAAGTGTTTACAAGCGTTACGCCTAATTGAAAGATAAAGAAAACATATATAAAAAATAAGAGAGAAATGTTTGATATAATTATGGCGTATTTCACACAAGCGGGACAGTCAAGCTGATTAGCCAAGCGAGGCCAAAAACTCCTTTAGGCCCATCTCTCTACCATGGTCATTGTGGTCATTACTGTCATTATTGTCGTCGCAGCAGTAGCTACTGCTGCTGTTATTGTTGTCGTTATGGGTTTTGTAGCCACATTGGTTGCTGCTGCTACTACTGTGGCGGGCCAAAGGTCCGTCGGTGTTTATTGTTGACATGCGTTTCAGCTCGCTTGTAGGCGGAGCACGTGCCGGAATACTCACCGTACGCTTAGGCATTGCTGGCAGCCGCGTTATGTGACTCCAGTCATGCGAGACTTTAGGCTTCCGGTTGACGTGCATTGTGGCATTATCAGCACTAACGTGCGTTATCTTCAAAGACAGCAACTGTGAATTTTCTTCCTGGGGTGGCAGCTTCGAAAATATACTAATCACCCCATCTTTGTTTTGGATGCTATTGGAACCACCACTGATAAAAAATCTTTTGAATTTCTTCCAAGGGGCAGTCTTTGTTGAAGAACTAGCAGTGTTTGCTTGGCTCTTAATGACGTAGTCAATTTCTACATCTGCACCTGAGTAATATTGCTCTTCATCGGTAAGGCCTTGTGCAAACGGTGGCCGGTCATTCTGGTCGTCGCCAAAATTGTGCAACTTCTTACTGTGGCGGTGCGGCGCGAGACAAGGGATGGCGCCTTCGCGGATCACAAACACTAGTGTGTTGACGCAGCAGTTGAACGGCTTCATCCATGAAGCGACCAAAGCAAGCCAAAATAAAGGCTCAGTGTTTAGTTTATGCTCGACATCGTCCATATAATACAAGCACTGCTGGACAAGCGGAAATATGTAGAGTAGCACATAGGCGATTGGGTAAATGAAAATTGAGTTGACCTGGCGCTCAATAACGTACCGGCGATGGTTAAAACGTTCAATATTTTCGCGATTTATTTGCGCTTGAAAGTCCTCGGTAATGGTGCTAGCGTGCGCAGTCGAGTCAACTTGCAAAGTTAGGGCACCGTGGGTGGTGGAGTCAATGAGGGTGCTCGACGTCGACGGTTGCCGGCGCTGCTCGTCCAAAAGCGGGTTTATGGTGGAAAATCCCGGAAGAAAACAAGCACAGATACGTATTTTGCGCCATATACTATGAGATGCGCGGCTTGACATGCGAAACAAATGTTGAATGCTGCCGAGAAAGGTTACATTTCCTGGTTTTTCGGCTTGTTGGTTAGCGCTGTACCCCTTGTCAAAATTTTGAATTTGAGTTGCCTGCCAAATTGCCTTGGACACATTATACATGTGAACTTTGACATAAATGAATATTGAAAAATAAATTGAAATAATGGAGAGCATGATGAAAAGCCGGGGGATCCATGAGAGCACTAGACTATACCAGAGTGGACTGACAACAAGGTAGCACCATGACGAGAAGAAAGTGTAGCCATCGTTATTCACCATACCCAACGATGCACACACCAATGGTATCACTACAAAAAAAATGGAGTAAATGTAGTATCTGAAGAGGTATAATCCGCCTGTAAATTTTGGTCGGAAGATGAGCAATGCAGTGTGAATAGCCAATGCGAGGATGGCAAAGTCAGATGCCTGCATTGTTGCCACGGTCAAAAATCCCACGACATCGCAAAAGGTGTTGTAAACCTCAGTGTCTGATAGTTGATAGTCATTAAGAAAACGAATAGGGTAAGTGATGAGAATAATGGCTTTGAAGAGGTCGATAGTGATGAGCGCAAGCGTCAGGTCGTGGCGAAACTGTCTTATCCGTTTCTTTTTCTTCTCGTTCCGGCTGTTGTGAAGGATAGGGAGGATATACCACCAAGTAAGAACGGCAATGCCACTGGCAATGCTCAAAGAGGCCGATGTTATAACAAGCACACGTTGAACATAGGCGTCGTTGGCAGAGGGCGGTAGCACTGTTTCAATGCCTTTCATAATTTTTGAATGTGGGTAGTTTAGAAGTAATGTTAAATAACAAGTAAAGCTGCATTCAAAAGCATAGTGTTGTTGTTATTCATAGATGATGCAAAAATAAAGTTAATGTATAAAAGAAAGACTATATGAGAAAGAATAAACAGATAAATAAATGTAGATATGAGTTGTTTATTTTTTTTTTTTTTTGTATTAGTAGTAGTAGTAAAAATTAAAGTAGAAAATAAAGTGTTTTTTTACTTTTTTTTTTCTTTGACCTGTTGAGAGCTTTACATTGGGCTACTGCGCAGCAGAATAAAACAGTCAAGATACCCACCTACAGCGATAAATCTAAAGTACAAAAAAAAAATGGAACACTATATATATATATATGTATATATATATTCCTACTTTCTGTTATAAACTTATTAAGTTGCCCCCTATTTTATTGACCAGAGCTACATCTACACCTGCCGCTATTTATTTATCTATGAATGTAAGAATCACAAAATTGTTCCGCCCAAAGAGCCGCAAGCCTAGTGTACATAGCTATCGCGCGGCGAGTCTATGGTGAGCTGATTGAATGGTAACAATGAAAAATCAGCAGGAAAAAATAAGAAAAATAAAAAAGACCGCCAAATCACGGTGTCGTGTTGTCTTCTTATGTTTAAATTCAGTCTCATCAGGGAAAGCATGACTTTTAATGTCTGTCTAGTATTTTCATCTCTTATCCTCCAGCTTTTACTTATCTTTGTCACCAGCCAAACAAGTTAATAATCGAAAAGGTTAGTAAAAACACAAGCAAGCAGCAACAAGGACAGCGCAAAATGACAAGCTTTCTAATATTTGTACAGACATTTCAATTTTATTATGTTTTAGTACTATATGTGCTATTGAATGCAGCCGCCTCTAGTCACTAACAGGTGCCAGTCTGTTCTAGTCATTGGCGTGAATTTCGAGCTTGTCTTAGTTTCAATTATACGATAACACTTGGTACATTAAGTTCAGGGTTAGGTCTTATCTTTTCTCCCAATTTTAACTTCACCTAAAACTTTTCTTCCATTTTTCTCTCTAAGATCTCCAAAATGAGCATGAATCAGTTTACAAACCTGCTCAAAACAACCCTCAAAATGAATGGAATCTTTGCTGTTAACAAGCCAACAGGCCCTTCTTCTGCTGATATTATTTCTCAGGTAAAAAGGGCGCTCAATGCGTCAAAACTGGTCGAGGGATCGGACGCAAATACAGGAAACGATAAGAAAAAAAGGTTTCAGAAGAACAGAAAGAAGGGTCACCAGTGGTGGAAAAACAAGCAACAGGATGTTGTTAAGGTTGGTCATGGAGGTACCTTAGACCCTTTAGCCTCTGGCGTTGTCGTTGTTGGTGTTGGTGAAGGTACCAGAAAGCTCACCCATTTTTTGACTGATTGCACGAAAACATACGAAGCCACTGCTCTGTTTGGTGTCTCTACCGACACTTACGACTCAACTGGAAAGATCCTTGAGTACGGTCCTACCTCGCACTTAACCCTCGAATTAATCAAAGAAGCCATTGCCTCAAAATTTTCCGGTGAAATTGTGCAGTTCCCGCCCGTTTACAGCGCGCTAAAAATGAACGGTAAGCCGTTGTATGAATATGCCAGAGAGGGTATTCCTTTGCCTAAGCCAATTGAGCCTAGAAAAGTCACTGTCAATTTTTTCAATGTTGTTGACAAAGACCTGAATTGGGATCAGACGGAATATGGTCTTCCCGCGGATGGCGAAGCTACTGCTGAAGAGAAAGAACTTATATTAAAACAAAATCAAGAAATGCTTAAGCATGTTGACACAAGCTCTTTGGACAAACTAACAAGCTCTGTTGCTCCCGCCGAAACTGAAGTTAAGACTGAAGAGAACAAAAAATATCCGACTCTCAAGTTCCGATTTTCCGTTTCATCTGGCACCTACATCCGATCACTCATTCATGATCTGGCAAAAGCTGTTGGGTCAACTGGCCATATGACCAAACTGGTTCGTGTTCAACAAGGACCTTTTGAGCTGGAAAAAAACGTTTTTAATCTGGAAGATATCACAAAGAATCTCCCTGACAGTGAATGGGTTCCTCTGGTGGAAGCTATGATTGCTCATGGCCCTGAAACTACAATCGACGCGCTGAAAAACTCGGAACGTGTCAAGGTTCAGCAGGCAGAGTTGGCTGAGCAGGTTGCTAAGGACCGAGAGGAGACGGCTAAGCGGGAAGCTGAACTGGCTGCCCAAAAGGCTGAGAGAGAAGCGCAAAGAGCAGCTCAGAAGGCTGAGAAGGAAGCTCAAGAGGCCGCTGAAAAGACAGAACAGCCTGCGCCTACGGAGCCTGCTGCTCTTGATACTGAAAAGCAGACGCTTTCTCAGGCTGAAGGAACTACCACTGAACAGGGTGCAGTCAATGGTGAGAACGAGGCTGAATCTGAGGAGCCTCCTACGAAGAAGGCTAAGCTCGAGGAGGCTTAAAAATATATTCTACCGCATTTTAGTGTTCATCAATTGCTTTTTTATAGATATATTCTACCACATTTTAGTGTTCATCAATTGCTTTTGTATAGATATACATGTAAATAGTAACCGTTACGACCATTGCGATACTCCAGATTTCATTGATTCTGTAGGCATTTTTTCTCCATTACAGAACTTATTCAGTCAGTAGCTATGACTGAGCATGACTGTCCCGGCTTATTGGGCGCTGACTCAGCGTCAGGGTAACTTTTCATTTTTCAACTTTTTTTTTTCTTCTCGTCTAGATTTTCCTTCTGCTTGTTTGATCACCAAGACCACTTTTGATTCCTTTGTAAATAGCCAGAACGTACTATCCCTTTTACCGGTTGTTCTGTTTTTTACTTATATTTCTCCTGGCTAGGTCTAATTTTAATCTCAAGTCTACCTCTTGCTGTTGTTAAGGTATGTCTGAGCAGTTTTAACCGCAACTTTTACTATGGCATGGTGTACTTACAAGCTTAACAGGTAAAAAATGGCAGAGCAGTCTTCAGATAGTTGGACTCAATTGAAGAGTCAAGCTTTTATTGAGCTGCAAAGCTCATCTCCTTTAAGTAGGATTCCTTTCATTAAAAAGCTCTCTTCTGCGGCTGTTAAAGAAGGTATGTTTCGGTTTTATTTGCTCCCAGATCGGTACCATACTAATATTTGAATAGAACTTTCTTCAGATGATCTCAAGTCTGTCATTACTCTTCTCTTTTCAACTCACAGTCATTATGAGGATTCGCTTTCTCGCTTAACAGTTCAGAACGCTTTTGTGTCGTTGTTAACACAAGTTAAGGATCCCGTTGCTATTCTAAGACTGGCCCAGCTCACCAACGAAATAGCCTCTTCGTCAAAAACCATTGCTACTACTGATCTCATCACAATCCTTGAGTGGATCAATGCTGTTATTACTTCGCAGGCCGCTACTTTTGATGCTGTTTCAGACGCTGTTAAAAGTCTTATTTTTTCGCAAGGCAAACTTCTGTTCAAGATTTTCACTGCACAGGGCGTTGAAAAGAGAGGCCGCAAAGTTCAATCCTCTTTGCGCGATACTAGAACCTCAATTGTCAGATCTCTCGCTCACAATCAGCCTAAGTCCATTTTATTTGCTGAATTTTATCTTAAGTCATTATTGGCAACTCCGACATCTACGACTGATTATGTTCCAAGATTTATCACCATTTCAACCTTGGCTGGTGCTGCTATTGATCTTACCGCAACCAACCCCGGTATTCAGCAAGTCGTTGAATCAGAAAAGGCCAACATCTACAAAGTATATATTCAAGCTGTTTTCGGTTCTAAAGTATCTTTTCCAGTATCTGTTGTTGATGCTTTCACTCCTTTTTTTTCGGACTTTTTGACTCAAGAAGACTTTGACGCAACAATTGCTCCCGCCGTCTCCAAAGCCTTACTTCGTTCTCCCGAAGTTGTTTTGGAGACTATCATTCCTACTCTTTTTAAATCCATTTCTCCCATCATCGATATTTCTCCCGTACTTGCATCTTCCCTTATTAATCCTCTGCTATCATGTTTCAGCTCCTCCAACCCTAAGACTCGTCAATATAGTCTGAACGCCGTCAAGAATATCTTGGAAACCCTTAGAGTTGAGTCTACTCAGTTGGACAAAGTCACATTGGCTGTAGTCACCCCTTTGAAGACCAATAAGGTCACTAACGCTGATCACAGAGTCTTGTACGGCCAGGCTTTGAGCGCGTTGATTGCCAGCGAAATAACCTCAAAGTTGGTTTACACCGGTATCACCAATGTAGTTTCAAAGGAAATTAATGAGAGTGCGCTGGAAAGTCTGACTGCTGCTTATTTTAAGCATCTGGTATTTGATCTTCAAGCTGGTACTACAATTGAAAAGCCCATAGTTGATGTCATTGTCAAGGGTATTTCCGATAAAAAGTTGAATCTCAGAAAGATTTGGATTTCCACTTTGGTTGAATCTCTTCTTGAGCTGAAGGAAGCTTCGCCTAATGTTGTTGTACTTCTTTCTCAGATCACTCCTAAATTGATTGATGCTTGGAAGGATGTTAACAGCAACCCTGCGTCTGCTGTCCAAAACAAGGCTGTTACAATTGGCCTTGCTATTGTTGTTTTGGCAAGTAAGCTCGAGGGTCAAGAGGCCGGCGCTGCTTTTAAGGAAGCTTCTGTCGTTTCTCTCTCTTTGAAGAACGCTAAGGGCTCTTTCTTAACTTCCTACAGAACTTTCACCAAGTTGACCGAGGAGGTTGATTTGAAATGGGCAATCCGCGCTCTAAGAGCCTCCACTTCTGCTTTGGTCAAGCTTAACGATGATGCCGTTTCTACTGAATGGGCTCTCGCTTGGATCTTTTATTTGAATTCATCTCCTTCTCCTGCCGCTGCTAAGCTTGCTCGCGCCTACTTCCCAGAACTTTATATTATCAATCAGGACTTCATTGGTGCGCTTTTCATTGATACTCTTGAATTGCTGGTTACCAGCAAGTCTACTTCTGCTGAGGAGACTATCACTCATGTCCCTGCTGTTCGTTTGGGTAGCGTTATCAACGCTCTCTTCTCTAACGCCTCTGAGAACGATTCTATTAACGTTGACAGCGAGATTCTTGAGGCTAACGTCTCCAAGCTGCTCATTCTTTCTCATCACAAGCTCGTTGGCATTAAGGGTGGTTGGACTTCTCTTTCTCTGCGTCTTGGTGTCGACCCTGGTAAGCTTGTTGCTATCAATGGTGTTAAGATGTACGAAAACATTTTGTCTTTGCTTGAATCTCTCAATACCAACGAGGATCAGCTGCTTCTGAATGCTTGTTACTCTGCTGCTTCAACTCTTTCTTTTGTTGACAATAAGCTTATCACTCCTCTTATTTCTAAGACTATTTTTGAAGGTCTAAAGATTACTGACATTTCTGTTAGCGAGGAAGATTACAAAATTTGGGCTACTCCTGAAGGTCAGCTTTCTACTGAGGTTTTCAGTAACGCAAGTGCAAAGAAGTATGTTGAAAACAAGAACACAAAAGATTACGCTGAGAAAAAGTGGGAAGAGTCTGTTCGCAAGGAAATTGCTAACAAGAAGGGTGTCACTGGTAAGCCTAAGAAGCTTTCCAAAGAAGAGCAGGCGAAGCTCGACAAACAACTGGCTGAAGAAGCTGTTGTTCGTGATCGTCTCAATTCTTTCTATGTCAAGGCTATCCACTCTTTTGGTCTGCTTGAAGCTTTGTCCGATCTTGCTAAATCTTTCCCTGATGGTCTTGACTACTACTTTCCTGGCGCAGTCACTGCTTTGATCAATCTTTTTACCAGTCCTGTTCACAAGTTGTTTAAGGGTGAGCCGGCTGCCACGTTTTTGAAGCTTTCTAGCAACATCTCCGACCGCTTGATTCCCCTGCGCGAGTTTGTTGGTATTGCTATTCTTAGAACTTTGGGTGTTTCTATCGATCCTTCTTTGACAGAGGAACCTTTGAAAGACTTGGTTACCAGAATCCTTTATAGAATTAGATTCCTGAGTGACCAGCGCCCTCTTGACTATGTCTCTCTCATTTATCTTGTTCCTCTTGCTCTTCGGGTCATTGAAGGTAAGGGTGGTGTTGGTACTACTGTTGAGGATGAAATTGAGGAGCAGGTTATGCTTTCTCTTGAGATTCTTACTGAACATGCTGAAGAGTTCAAGTCTGAGATTACTCCTAGAGGTCGTCTTATTAACGCTCTCATTGTTTTGATGCAGCAAAACCCCACTAAGAGTAAATCTGCTAGAGATTGTCTTAATCGTATTGTTCAGAGCATTTCCTTCAACCTCAACGACGAAGAGCTTAGCATCCTTATTAAGGCTACTATTTCTAAAGACTCACTTGTTCGTACTACTCTTTTGGAACTTATTGATGATGAGCTTGAGCTTTCTGAGCTTGGGTACTCTAGTGAGCTTTGGATTGAAAAGTTTGATTCAGAGCAAGTCAATGTCGAGCTTGCCAATAGTATCTGGGAAGAAAATGAGCTTTCCATTAATGATGAGACTCCTGCCAAGTTGATTCCCTTTTTGGAGGCTGAGCATGCTCCTCTCTGTCGTTCGGCTGCTACAGCTTTATCTGCTGCTGTCCAAGCCCTTCCTGGTTCTTTCGATAAGGTATACACTGAATTAGTTGACCTTTTCCTTGAGAAGTCTAAGCCTCCCGTTCCTATTAAGGATAAGTTTGGTATGGTTGTCAAAGCTTCTTTTGATCAGCCTGATCCTGCTGAAGCCAGAACTGGTGTCGCCTATGCTTTCCAGGAGCTTGCTTCTCAGTTTGACCTTGAGACTGTTTCCAAGTTTTTCTCTTTCCTCATTGACGGTTTGGCGCTTGGTGACAAGAATGCAGGTGTGAGAATTGAGATTCAAAGAGCTGGTATGGCTGTCATTCAGCATCACGGTGTTAAGACTGTTGAGACTCTTATTCCAATTTTTGAACAGTACCTTTCTAAGCCCTCTGTCAAGTCTCAAGTCCAGGATAACATTAGAGAGAGCGTTGTCATTCTTTATGGTGCTTTGGCCAGACATTTGCAAGCTGATGACTCTCGTCTACTGAAGATTGTTGATCGTCTGGTTGCCACTCTCGATACTCCTAACGAGGATGTCCAGTATGCAGTTTCTGAGTGTCTTCCTCCTCTTGTCAACCTTTTCAAGCCTGAACTCCAACGCTACATTGAGTTCCTTCTCAACAAGCTGCTTACTAGTACTAAATTTGCTGAGCAAAGAGGTGCCGCTTATGGTTTGGCTGGTTTGGTCAAGGGTGCTGGTATTTCTGCTCTCGCTGACTACGATATCATTAGAACTCTTACCGAGGCTGTTGAAGACCGTAGAGACCCCAAGAAGAGAGAGGGTTCTCAGTTTGCTTTTGAGACTCTGTCTCAGAGTTTGGGCAGCTTTTTTGAGCCCTACGCTTTGGAGATTATTCCACTTATCTTGGCTAGTTTGGGTGATACCACTCCTGAGGTCCGTAATGCTACTTCATATGCTGCTAGACAGATTATGAAGCATGCTACTGGTTACGGTATCAAGCAGCTCATTCCTCTTGCTCTTGAGAACCTTAACCAGACAGCTTGGAGAGGTAAGAAGGGTGCCGTTGAACTTTTGGGTACCATGGCCTACCTTGATCCCAAGCAGCTGTCTGCTTCTCTTTCTACTATTATTCCTGAGCTGGTTGGTGTTCTTAACGATACCCATCGTGAGGTCCGTAACGCTGCTAACGCCAGTTTGAAGAAGTTTGGTGAAGTTATTCGTAACCCTGAAATTCAGACTTTGGTCCCTGATTTGATCAAGGCCATTGGTGATCCCACTCAATACACTGAGAATGCTTTGGATGGACTTCTTAAAACTCAGTTTGTTCATTATATTGATGGTCCTTCTCTTGCTTTGGTCATTCACGTTCTATACCGTGGTCTCAAAGACCGCTCTGCTGGTGTTAAGCGTAAGGCCTGTCAGATTGTCGGTAACATGTCTATTCTTACCGACTCTAGAGATCTTATTCCTTACCTTGACACCCTTGTTGCGGAGCTTGAGGTTTCTATGGTTGATCCCGTTCCTGCCACTCGTGCCACGGCCAGTAGAGCTATTGGTACTTTGGTTGAGAAGCTTGGTGAGGACCAGCTTCCTGATCTCATTCCTCGACTGCTTTCTAACCTCAAATCTGAAGAAAAGGTTGGTGATCGCCTTGGTTCTGCCCAGGGTCTTGCTGAGATTATTTACGGTTTGGGTACTCGCAAGCTTGATGAACTTTTGCCTGTTATTCTCAAGAACTGTACTAGTCCCAAGGCGTTTGTTCGTGAGGGTTTCATGCCTATGATGATCTTTTTGCCTGCTTGTTTTGGTGCTTCCTTCAGTTCTTACTTGACTGCTATCATTCCTCCTGTTTTGTCTGGTCTTGCTGACGAGAACCAGTCCATCCGTGAGAACTCGCTTAAGGCTGGTAGACTTATTGTCAAGAACTACGCCACCAAGGCTGTCGACCTGCTCTTGCCTGAGCTTGAACGTGGTCTTTCCGATTTCAGCTACCGTATCAGAATTGCCTCTGTTGAGCTTACTGGTGATCTTCTCTACCAACTCACTGGTGTCAGTGGTAAAGCCGAGCTCTCTGAAGAAGACAAGATTATTTACGGTGATGTCAACAAGACTCTTGTTGACGTTCTTGGTGTTGAGAGACGTGACCGTATTTTTGCTTCCATCTTCATGTGCCGTACCGATACCTCTGGTCAGGTTCGGACTGCTGCTATCGAGGTCTGGAAGAGTTTGGTCTCCAACACTCCTCGTATGGTTAAGGACATTCTGCCTACTCTTACCCAGACTATCATTCGCCGTCTTGCCAGTATTGACGAAGAGCAGAGAACTATTGCTGCCCAGGCTCTTGGCGAGCTTGTCCGTCGTGTCGGCAGTACTTCTCTCTCTAGATTGCTTCCTACTCTGGAGGATGGTATGGCCACCAGCGATCCTGATGCCAGACAGGGTATCTGCATTGCTGTCACCGAGCTTATTAACTCCACTAACGAGGACGATTTGGAGGAACACCAGAAGCTCATTGTTAACGTTATTCGCACTGGTTTGGGTGATCCCGATAATGAGGTTCGTAAGGCTGCTGCTAAGGCATTTGACTCATTGCAAGATGCTCTTGGTAACAGTGTTGTTGACCAGATTTTGCCTGATCTTATTAGCATGCTTCAATCTGAGGATACTGCTGAAAACGCTCTTGCTGCTCTGAGACAGATCATGTCGGCTAAGAGTGGTGTCATTTTCCCTGTTCTTATCCCTACTTTGTTGGAGCCGCCTATGACTATTTCCAACGCCAGATCTCTTGGTGCTTTGGCCGCTGTTGCTGGCTCTGCTTTGGTCAAGAGACTTTCCGCTGTCATCAACGCTTTGGTTGACGCCATTGTTGCTAATGACGATGAATCTGTTGTCCAGGAAAGTGGCAAGGCTTTAGATACCATTTTGTTGTCTGTTAACAGTGAAGGTGGTATTCACCCCTTGATGCAGCACTTGCTGTCTCTTGCTCGCAGTGCCGAATCTAAGATTAGAGCTGTCACTTTTGACCACACTGCCACCTTCTTCAAGGATACCGTTCTGGACTATTCTGTTTACACTCATGACTGGATTTCCTTGGGTATTTCATCTTTGGATGAGGTCGACACTGAGGTTGTCAAGGGCGCTTGGACTTGTCTTTCTGCTTTGATTAAGCAGCAAAGTAAGGAAGAGCTTGAGGAGCTTGTTAAAATCACAAGAACCTCTCTGCGTCAAACTGGCAAGGCTGGCGATGAGCTGCCAGGTTTTGCTCTGCCCAAGGGTCCGGGCTGCATTTTGCCTGTTTTCTTGCAGGGTCTTATGTACGGTACTAGCGACCAAAGAGAGCAATCTGCTTTGGGTATTGCTGACATTGTTGAACGTACCAGTGCTGCCAACCTCAAGCCTTTTGTTACTCAGATCACTGGTCCTCTTATTCGTACTATTGGTGAGAGATTCCCATCAGAGGTCAAGGCTGCTATTCTTTACACTCTCAACATTTTGCTTACCAAGATTCCTGCTTTCTTGAAGCCCTTCTTACCCCAGCTGCAACGTACTTTTGCTAAGGCTCTCAGTGATACTTCTAATGAGACCCTGAGAACCAGAGCTGGTAAGGCTCTGAGTACTTTGATCCAGCTTCAGGCCAGAGTTGATCCTCTTATCACTGAGCTGGTTACCGGTGCTAGAGCTGCTGAAGATGAAGGCGTTGTTGCCTCTATTTTGAAGGCTTTGTCTGACATTGTTGTCACAAGTGGTAAAACTCTTGGTGTCCCCTCTAAGACTCTGCTGCTCAACTTTATTGAGGAACAACTTGTCGAGGCCGACTCTAACAAGCAGGTTACTCTTGCCAAGCTGGTTGGTGGTTTGACCAACGCCGTCGGTGACGAAGAGGCCGAGAAGTTGATCGCCACCAAGGTCATCAACAACGAAAACGTCAAGTTTGGTATTTTGACGCTTAACGCCATTCTCAGAGATGCGGCTGCCAAGCTCAAATCTACTGGCATGACTCGCCCTGTTGCTGACTTTATTGTCGCCAACATTAACAACAGCCAAGATGAAATCTCCGAGAATGCCATCCTTGCCGCTGGCAAGTTCTTGCTCTCCGTTGATGAGGAGCAGCAGCAAGACGCTGAACTGGTAATTGCTGACCAGTTTGCGCGCGA
Source organism: Geotrichum phurueaensis (assembly GCA_030558065.1). NCBI lineage: Eukaryota > Fungi > Ascomycota > Dipodascomycetes > Dipodascales > Dipodascaceae > Geotrichum > Geotrichum phurueaensis. The sequence goes on from JAJMRT010000160.1 coordinate 40,337, forward strand.
GCTTGCTCAGGCCATGGGCAAGACTGCCACGCGATCGGTCGAGGCGCGGCGCCTAGCCCTTGTGGTTGTGCGCACAGTTGCGCGCCTGCGGTACGACCTTGTCATTGCTGACAACCTTGACGTTATTATCCCTGGCATTTTTGGCTGTGTGCGTGACACCATCATCCCCGTCAAACTTGCCGCGGAAAAGGCCTACCTGTCGGTGCTTAAGTTGCGCGACGAGGGCCTTGAGGGCGTGTTTGAGTCTTGGATTGCCCGCGGCGTGTTTAGCACTGGCCCCATTAGCCAGCGCACCGTGCAGGAGTACACTAAGCGTGTGGCACTAAGACTTGCAGTTGCAGAGCGCGAGCGGATTGCTGATGGCGGCGACGCTGTCTTCTCCGATCAGGTTGAAGACGAGCAGGAGGTTTGGTCTATTGGCGGTATTGAGCTCAATGATGAACAAGAGGCCTAGGAAGGAAGAAAGAAAAGAAAAGAAAATTTAAAGTAAAAGGTATTTTGACCAGTGTTTATTGGTATTTTATAATGTGTTGTTTTAATATGTATACAACTGAAGGGAAATAAAATTATATTACAATGTGCCCTAAATTCAAGACAAGAATTTTAAAAAGAAAAAAAAAAAAAACATCACAAAATGTTATTTGCAAGTTTAAATATTTTTCCTGTCAGCCTCTCATGTCGAGGTGATGGTTATATGCATCATACCGAGTGTGGAAAATAGATTCAATGTACAAAGAGAAAGAAAATAAATTAGCATCAAGCTATATATTTACACGAGTTTTACATGTTCTCAAAAACTTCTATATATATATATATATATATTTTCCTCGTTTTTCTGTGTTTTTCTACTTTTTTTTGGATTTTTTTTTGCTTTTTGGTTTTAGTCATTTTCATGATCATAATCATTTTTCGGTGTGTTCAGTGATGCCAGGCAAGGCCTTGCTTGCGGCAGAAATTGTGGTTCCCGGAGTGCCTGCACTCGGTAACGGCGCGGGGCTTTGTCTATTGAGGGTTTGTTGCTGCTGGACATAATGTAGAGGTGGCGGTGCCAGCACTGCCGGCGGTGGGGGCGGTTGAATGTGATGCTGGCCTGCAGAATACACATAGGGGGATTGCAGTCTTTGTACCATCGAGTTTGCAGAAGCTGCTGCAGCGGCTGCTGTCACTGGGTTGGACGCAATGTAGTAGCTTTGCTGCTGTTGTTGTTGTTGCTGGAGTCTGATCTGATCTACTTGTTTCTTCCTTTCGGCAGCTGCCAAAACTTGAACAGTTCTAGTGTAGTTCAACGGATGGTATAAGAAAGACTTGATATCCGCAACAAAAAGCGGGTAAAGTAAGTCGATAATTTTTTCTTTCGCAGCAAATTCCAATGCACGCTCATAAGGAATCCAGACTCCTTTGAGGTACATAGTGCCAATCTTGA
>JAJMRT010000161.1:0-41529 GCA_030558065.1 Geotrichum phurueaensis
ATATAGTATTTTGACAGAGACAGCCATTTATCACCACTTTGCTATAGATGGTCTATATAAGTCTTTTATCTTAGATGAAGTTCATAACACAAAAATGCACTGAAAATTTTTTACTTAATAATTGTATGTATGTGGTGGTGTTTTGTATATAAATATTCTAAATATCTCAACACTTGGATTTATCTACAAAGAATTGAACGCTATCAAAGGCCAAAACTTTTAATGTGTGTTCGAAACAGTTTTTTTTTTTCTTCTTCTTCTCATTATTAGAGTAATTCATATTCTAAAATATATCTTTTGCATCAATTTTTATTATTATTTTTCTATTTTTTTTAAAGCGTTTAGACAATATAGTATCGAGTATAAAATATATATAAATATTTTGTCTTTCTACCTCGCCTTCGAAACCAGTAAAAATATTTTAAATATATTAGTATAAATAGAAGTCTATATATATACTTAATTGAATACCAATATCATGAATTAATTTAAACAAGTATGAAGCTTTTTTTTTTGGTTTTGAAATCTTTTAACTAGTTTTAGTATGTATTTTTTCTGTATTTATTTTGCTTTAGTATTTCTATGAGACATTTTGTCAACTTGAACATGCGTTTCATGAATATTGATTTTTCACATGTGGTGTACCCATATGCTTATGAATATATTGTCTTAGCCACAAAACGAGTTCATGGGTAGTATATTTCAGGTCTCCCTAATTGAAATAGATGAAAACAAAAGTAATGATGTTAGTTTTAAATAAAGGCTGTAAATGTATCACTCAAAATATTGCCATTGTTACGATTCAACTTTTTTTACGGGGTTTTTCTTGTGGAAGTTTTGTTGTAAACACACCCATCACTAAGTCACAAAATATATTTCAAAAAAAAATTGCAAGTGGAATGTTGTGTTAAACAGATGCTAGTGTAATGGGGTTCAAAAAGATTGTAAACAAGAAAAATATAGTCGAATAAACACTGGTCTGGTTAGCTGAGTGCCAAATAACATAAAGTAAAATTTAAAGTTTGGAAAGCATATCTCCACTAGTAAACACCAAGCATTGAATAGTGTAGATCGCACCCAGCCGCAGACTCAAGCTAAGATATCATTAGTAGGTTATATTATCAAAATTATTATTTGGAAGTAGAGTGAAATTGAGATAGTAGTATAAGCCATTGTTTTGAAAAGCAAAGATAGCTCAGCACAGACTTTGAGCTTTGATATGGCACACTATTGACTACTCAAAATGCCAGTCTGCACTAGTATTCAGATCTCGTTGTTTTGATGAAGGCGGTTAGAAGTAAGCAGTAAATGATATAATTAATTGAATTAGAACTTTTGATAAGCTCAGATAGAAGCTAATACTTACGTATCGAACTGCGGGTTTTCCCCAGAAATGTGTTCTATTTTTACCATTTTAACTCGTCATTTTATAAAACTGGCATCCATCTCACCAGAAGCTTCAATAAAAATAAAAATAAAAAGAACTTTTGTCAAATAGTTATAGTATAGTCAATTTCTTGAAATCTTCCATAATACAAATATAGTCGCTTGGGCTGAAAGTCCTTCTAGATGATAGTTGTTTTTCTTTGTGTAATTGAAAATTTCATTTTAAAAAAATAACTTGATGGTATTGATAGACCCTGAAGTTTACAAAGCTCATATTCAGCAAATTTGGCGCTAGTGCATGTAACTACCTTTTGATGTTACAACTGTTATAGATTATTCACTCACAACATAAACTGCTCGTAACACACGAGCTTTTTCAATCTTGATCTTTTTGATTTTGAAGGAATATATTGAGATAGCTGCTAGCATCGGTATTGTTTACTGTTTGAAAATCAATGTTCTACTAATATACACGCCCATTTCTATATCAATGTCGGGATTAGCGATAATTGTTGAATTGTTGTATCATTCAACTGCCGTGCTAGATTTTTGGTTCTTATTTATACCGTTGTTTTTAATGTGGGCAAAAAGATTTTACTAAATTTTTAAACATTTTGATATCCAATTTCATATTTGTAAAGTGTTTAAACTTGGATCTGCTGTTGGGTTGTTGTATCCCGATAAGAGTATTGTTTTTTTTTGTTGGACAAAACAAAAAGAAATTATAAAGGGAACATCTGGTTCAAACCAATTGAGTAAACATTAAGATGCTTATCGTATTTACAAGATTATAGGGCATCAAAATCTTTCATAGTAATGTTTGTCAAGTCATAACTCGCCCTCATGGATGTTTTTAAACAAAATGTATATATTTGTTAGGTATAGTACTTTGAGTTATAATGCTGAGCACTGAATGTTCTTTTTTTTTTTACCAACTTGTTCACATATAATAAACATTCGAGTGTAAGGGGGAAAAAGTTTTTGATGAGATATAAATCAGAGAGCTTAAAGGAAGAATTACCCAAACTTATACTAACTGGTATTACTAAGTTTGAAATGAAAAGGTGAGAACTTTTGTATGAGGCTTTGTTGTTGTTGTTGTTGTTGTTGTTGTTGTTGTTGTTGTTGTTGTTGTTGTTGTTGTTGTTGTTATTTTGTTTTATCCTTTGCAGGAACGCGAGCCATTGGAAGATTCAGGAATTTTGAAAATTAATTCGTCCTGCTGGTTGGCACGAAAGTCTACTCTATAAACCTCACCCGTTGTCACCACTATAAAAGCTTTACCATAGCAAGATGTAGATAATTTTTAGCCTATAATTTTAAAGACTACAAACAACACTCTTTATAACACTAGAGACCTAGTTAATTTTGCTCAGCGCAACAGTGTTGAATACATAGCTCACATAATTGTGGCTCGCAAAAAAAAAAAAGTATAGCTAGTCAAGAGTTACACCAATAAGATATCCTAAATGTCACACAACAAATTTGAAGCAAATTTACGGTATATAAAGAAGTATCAATTCTACTACAAAAATAATGAACAAAGAACAGCTTAAAGGCGAGTACAAGCACCTATACCAGATATGCATTGATTTTATTTTTTTCATTTTTACTCTTACAAAATCCTAACAAGGAATCATAATTTGCGACCTAATTTTAAAAAGTTGGGAAATTTTTGTACTGGTTGCCAGTCGATATCGTCAAAGCTCATATTTATTTGTCAGTAACTAGTGAGCTTTTGATCATATTTCAGAGCTTCAAGCTCTCCTGCTGATGTTATTTGCACTAGTCTACGCTTCAGATATAAGGCTTTGAGGTTTACCGTGCTCATCATTCATGTCATTATGGTCTCAACATCAGTTTCTGTGATTGCTTTATTTATAATTTTTTAGGCCAGCAAAAAAATTGTTTATAATAATCAGTTCATGCCTATGAAAGTGAATATTAAGCTAGTGTATTTTTGTATTAACTGGCAAAGTTGAACTGATTCCATCTTCTTATAGTTATAACATCAGATTGATTAGCTTTCAATTAATTTTCATTTGATATAGTAGAAACGTTGAGTTGATGATCATTGATGGCGGGTAATGCATCACTGTGATCTGAGCTCCTAAATTTGAACGTGAATGTTTCAAAGCTTTTTTTGAGAGATACTAAGCTAGGTTATATCCATTAGCTTTTTTCTTTGTTGAATTTTGATTGTAATTATGAGGGATTGTTTTTCAAGCTAGCTTTTTTATTGTTTAATTACAAAAAAGAATGTATATTGAGAGCTTCCACTTTAGAACATTGTGTGTACCTTCCAGACGTTAAGGTAAAACACAAATGTGCTAAAAGACTGTTCCTCTTGAAATTCTGAAAATATTAATTATATTGTTAAAAATATATGAGTGTTTAACGATGTGCCTTAAACCGTATTTCTACTAAACTTGAAATTACTGTTCATTGGAAATTACTAACAAGCCTTTTTCCAAGTCAATATCTTTCTTTGCTTTTATGTTTATGTAATTTCTTAGGCGCAAAGTCTAGAGTATGTGATTGCCTTCCAATATGTGCCAGCAATGTGGTACACAATAAATATTTCATACTATAAAATGGAAAGACGCATTAAATGAGCCTAATGTCTATACATCTTAGACTCATGTGGTAGTCAGTTTACAGAAGTCCGCCGTTTAGAAGTTTTTGTCAGCATATAGTCGTATCAATCTGCAGCGTGTCCCTGTTCAACTAGTAGTCCGGTTTTGTATAATCTATTACATTATAACACCAGTACACACAGAAAAAACACAGGAAGTTTTGGAAAGTTATCTATGCGGCACTTGCATTTGACAAAACTTTGGCTGATGAAAACCGTATTATGTTGCGCTCGTAGCAATGACCCAGCCTTGTAAGCCATTAATGCTCATCTGCATGAATTTGGGTAAAGAAAGCACTTTTTTTTATCTTTCCGTAGCTCTCAGTTTTTGCGGGGTCGGCAGGCAGCTGGGTGTCAGCTACTTTCAGTTTGTTGTGTTTGTCTAAATGTTGAATGTTACAACTGTGAAGTTTGTGTAGTGGCTTTTTTTTTTTTTTTTTTTTTTTTTTTTTTTTTTTTTTTTTTTTTTTTTTTTTTTTTTTTTTTTTTTTTTTTTTTTTTTTTTTTTTTTTTTTTTTTTTTTTTTTTTTTTTTTTTTTTTACTGGCCGTAGTTCTTAGTAAAGCTTGTTGGAATATTTCTTTTTCTATTTGATAAAAACTGTTTGAGCAAGCTGAGTTCTAGAAAAAAAAAATGCCCACAACATTCAAAGTGTGTTGTAAAAGTAAACTATAACTGTTTGAAAAGTTATTTCTTTTTTATTTTTTTTTTTTGTTTTGCTCAAAACCTTTTTATTTTATACAATAATGTGTATACGAGCAGATCCAGTACGGACAGATATAGATAGAGGTGTATGAAAATCATACAAACACCTCTCATCACCGTAAAACTTTTGGCAATATAAATATGCTCGATAGCCGTCGAAGTGAATAATTTTCATCAAAGCTCTCTTTAACCTCCATTTTCTCCTTTTATAAAAATAAAAACATCTTCCTTCAGCAAATTTTGTATGAAAAATTAAAAACTTTCTTTCAATCAACATACAACGTAATTTCATCTATGTCTACTCAAGTTCAGCTCGAATGCAACGGTTTTACCCAGCTTCTTTCTCTCCAAGTTCCCCAGGATATGACTCAGAGACACATTAATAGAAAAGTTTCTGAAGCAATTGGGCTCCCTTACGATTCCTACACTCTGTCTTATTTGGATGATCTTACTTTGAGCTACCAGAACTTGTCAGCACCCGAAGACTACACTGAGCTTGCGTATATCGCTATGTTCAAGGGTCTTTACCTCAGTGCTCACGCAAAGCAGAGAATTTAGGCGTATTTCAAATACAGAGTCTTCATACCATTCTAGCTTAATTATGTTGACTTTGGTTTTCGCCAGTTTCTAGTTCATTTTTAAACTTCCAGTGTAAACATGGTAACGCTGGTTGTTTTTTTGGGTGGAAGTTGAAAATCCCATTATCTGCTTTCTCCACATTCAGGGTTTTTTTTCCAAGCCTCCTATTTTGGAAAGCAGAAAAGTGCGCGGACGCGGCTGCTTATACATTCGTGCAGCGCTGTCTTTGGCTTGAAATTGTCATCGCTGAGTGCTCAAGATTTATCTAGCCTTTTGTTTACACCTGGTTTGGTTTAGCTTCTTTGACTTACTTACAGAGAGATTGGCCTATCGGTCGAGGAAATCGGAGATCCTCCTTGTTCGCAAGCAATATTGAAAATCCCTAAAGTCATCTACTATGCAGTTTTAAATTAGGTTTTACTTATCACAAAATCCACTTTTTAAATCTGATATCATTTATGAAAATCCTTTCGCAATACCCTACCCGCCTTATCATTACAATAAAACTTGTTGTCCTTGTAAAACTTGTTTGAAATTGAGATTACAATGGTGTCTCTGACCAAAATGGCTAAAACCGGCTGGCTTTAAAAAGACCTAATATAGCTGTTTGTTTAGTTAAAATAACACCCTTAGAAAATTATATGTATTCGTCATGAGTAGTTCTATATATTCTAATATTCATTTTTTCTAAAAGCAGCCTAATGAAAATAAATTCATTACTATAGAACAACTTATAAAAGAATTGCATCAAAACTTTTATTTGAATCATTTTCAAAATGTTTTTGGATTTTAATCCGGTCCCTTTGCTGTGTTTGAAATTCCAATAGGCTATGCAAATAGTGGTTGTTCAAATTTTATCAACTTTTTCAGAAATACCATGCTGGAAGTTTAAAGAACTTAGATCATTGGCTTGAAACTTTTATGAAAATTTTTTCCTCTGAAAACAAAATTCTGATCTTTAAGAAATAAAATCATGTCTCTGACGAAAATTCAAAGTCAGCCATTTCCGTTTGGTGATGATAAAAGTGTTGGAGTATCACCCAGTGTGGAAATTGAGATTTAGATAAATACAAGTTATATTTAGGTGCTTGCCTGTGATTTAGTTCATTAATCTCCTTTAAATTACTTGTCTTCATTTGTTTTATTAAACAAGACTTTCAATAATAGCGATGGGCATATGTACAACGCTTCAACAAGAAGGCGGGTTAATATAATTTATCATGAAATCATCTTTAAATAACTAATCTCAGTAAAAGATATATTCAACATCAATTTTCTGTCGGGTAAATGCTAAAACATCCCAGTCCAAGATTTTCAATCTGCAAATATACAAGTATTACGGATTAGTGTGTACTGGTCTGAATAAGTGCACACAAAATTTTATTTGTCCTAAAGTTCAAACTTTTTGTAAATGAGTCTACCTGTCATCTGTACATCATAATTATTTAGATACTGGAGCCATAATTCAAAATTTAACTAACGTAAGTGACATGTGAAATGAAAATACAAGTGAAATAAAAACTTTTCCTCACCTTCAAGATATAAATCACTGTAAAAATACAGCAAACCATCTGATTACTTAAAACTAGTTGATATACTTTTCTTCAGACGTATTAATCACTACCTGACACGTTCTTACGTTATATTCGAGCTTGCCGCACACTCCACAGCGCCTTTCCCTCGGTCGCGCCGACCTTCCTTGACCACCACTTCTCGACGATTCGACCGCTACCTGGGCATCAACATCCAGCTGAGCAACTGCTTGCCTTCCTTTCTCAACTGTCATTATCCCTCTTTTCATTAATCGGGTCCTTTTTGTCCTTCGGCGCCGACTGAGTATCTCATTTGCTTTTCGAAGGTCTTGGATCTCTGCTTTTATTAGAGCATACTCATGCATAATTGCCATTGTTCCTTTAAAAAGAGACTTCAACGCTTCTAAAATTGGCTCTGTGGAGCTACTATGATGTCTTCTGATTTGTCTTTCAATGTATTCAGATGGAAATTCAGCCTCAAGGACGGTCGTTGGGGTCTTTGAACCCCAAGGGGTAGAGGGGACGATCTCCTCACCGGCGGTGGAGTCCGTAGCTGCACATCAAGCTTCGAAATTACCCTTTCTGGGTCGAAAACCAATTGTAAATAATAGTTGGATCTTCGCATTTAGCTTTTTGATAGTCATATTTACGAAAGAAACGCGTATCAAGCTCTTCGTGTCGCTTGACGAAGTTTCTAGCCCAATGCTTGCCAACGGGTGACACATCGCGGTATGCAAGCAATCGGTTGGCCATTTCTTCCACACCACCCAGTCGCGAGAGAAAACCTCGCAAATTTAAGTCAAGAACATACTAAATAACTTTTTTTTCTCTAGATTAGATAGTTTGCGTGATTTGAGGATAGTATTAGCTCGAGCTTGTACGCCGTTGTGTCGGCAGTAAAGAGTCGTGTAATTGACTTGATAGAGCTTTGCAACGCGTCGGAGACTTAATTTTGGGTCATTATTATAGGCTTGAAGGGCTAGAAGGATTCTAGCTTTATCATTTGTCTGTGGTATCTTACGTAGTTGACAATTAATTGATTAAATAGAAAAGTTGTTAATTGATTAAATGGAAAGGTTGTGAGATGAAGAAAAGTTTTCATTTCACTTGTATTTTCATTTCACATGTCACTTACGTTAAATGATATATACAATTGTAGCTACTCAGTACCAAAACTTTATCAAGAATCTTCTTCCCGCGTTTATTAAATTATGGGCATAATTTTTGTTCACATTTTTTCCACTAAATGCTGGTCTGAGAATCCAGTGGCAAAACTGAAAAATCTCGTTAAAATGCCTCTTCTCACTTTGTCTAGCTCAAGATTTCAGAGGCCAATGCTAGAAACACTAGTTCCGGAAGTACTTTAATGCATGATGAGTCTTACCATTATTGCGAAGTTCAAATTAACTAAGTTTGTTTTGTAGCTACCTGAACTATCCGTCTTAGAAATTCATAATAGCATTATCATCTGCGTTTCCTTGTTCACGTCCTGCCGTTCCCACAAATTTGACCTGAGAAGTTAGCTTGGGCGTATTGGCATGTCCATAGTGTAGCCGATAAAAGCGTTCAGGCAGCTGCTTTACTCACAAGTATAATATTCCTACTTTTGTGTTATTTTATAGCTTATTCGTAATAATATAAAAAGTACATGAGTGATAAGTATCCCAAGCTTCTCTTTCAAGGTAGCTAACTCTAGAAGAATAAATGCTTATTGTGTTAAATCAATCTAGAAAACATATTTAACGCTTGAGTTGCTCTGTCTAACATATTTTCTTATGAGACGCGTGGGCTGAGATTATTTCTGGTTCTGTCAGTCTTTTTTAACCTGGTTAACAAAAAGTTCCTTAACCGATGTTAATGTCATAGGAAAATCACATATATATTCAATCAGTTTATTGTCCTCATAACTATTTGAAAATTATACACAGAAGACATTAATATAACAAAAATAACTTTCTTAGCGGGGAATGCGCCTTTCACTTTGATGGCACAGAATTTTCCACGAAATTAGTCCGTGTGTCAAGGGAAACCCAACATCATCGTCACTTCAGTGCGTTATGCTGAGTGGGAGGGCAAGTCGGTAAAACCTTGACAGGCTATGCTGTTAAACTGACCATTAATTGAGGAGGTGCGGTGACAAATCAAGAAACTTGACCACCGCTTCAATGCCTTTCGTGGTATCAAGTAGAACATTAATGTCAAGCTCCGGAGAACATGTTCTCAGGTTTATACGCCCCCATTCGCAGAGGGCGCAGTCTTTCAGCAGGTGCACAACTGTTTCATGCTGGCCACATTCGCACTTGTAATTTCTATCCGAGATTCCTATCCTTTTAAAATAGGATCCTATAGCGCCATGGCTAGTTCTCAATTGCATCACCTTGCTAAGATTGTGACGGCTCGCTTTCTCCGTGATCAGTCTCCTAACTGGGTTCTTCGGGCTGACATTCCTCAGAACTCTCAGAGAAAATCGCTTACTAAGTTCCTCAGCTTGCTTGCCAAAAGGTGGGACGCCTGCGTCCTGCTGTAAAATGCAGGTTGCGGTCAATTTAAAAGCACTCAAGGTCTTCCTTAAAGCAATATTTTGAATACACTTCAAGTTTGTCCTTGTAAGTCCTCGGTATCCTTTGATACCATAGTGGACTAGCATAGTCCATGACTGGTCTAACGCATGAAACGTAGAGTTGCCTCATAGTCTGACCAGTATTGCCCCTAAGGACACCTCCTAGTCTTCCTATTGTGCCAGCCGCTTTTGTGGCCTTAGAAATCACATTCTTAGCGTGTTTGGCAAAAAAAAAAAAAACTGCGCCTAATAGTGACACCTAACAGTTTTAAACTTCCTTGAGCAAGTTTTCTCGGTGCCCCATTTACCGGAATTACAAGTTTTCTTCTTCACTTTCTTGCTTGCTTACTCTTGCCGGAGAAGCAAGGTCGTATATAGATAAAGCCAAGCTTATCTCCATAACCAAACTCACTGTGAGACCCTACGGCCCAGTCATGACATATCTTCAGTACATCTGAAAGCTTAGTGATCTTTTTTTTTTCAATTCTTGTTGGCGTCTTTTCCACTCGTGTAGATAGTGATATCGTCAACAAAGTCAATCATTCTAACGTCAGCGTCGCATATGGTCCGGTAGATGTCAAGGTTTTACCGGCTTGCCCTCCCACTCAGCATAACACACTGAAGTGACGATCATGTGGAGTTTCCCTTGACACACGGACTAATTTCATGGAAAATTCTGTGCCATCGAAGTGAAAGGCGCATTCCCCGCTAAGAAAGTTATTTTTGTTATATTAATGTCTTCTGTGTATAATTTTCAAATAGTTATAAGAACAATAAACTGATTATATACATATATATATATGGTCCGGTAGAGATCGCGAAAAATCACATAGTAAAATACTATACATATTCTCCTTTTACGAAAAAGAAAGTCATTTTGAAATCTTCTGTGAGTCTGATTGAATAAGCGTAGTTGAACAAAAGTGACGCTGAATTCTTATTTAATTGCTGAGAGGTTGCTTAAAACCATTTGAAAGTTTAGAGCCGCTGAAGAATTGAAGAGTGCGTTTACAATTGCCAACGGTGTACAATCAGCATGGCAAAAAATGTAACTTGCGACTTATGAAACAATGGTCTTAATTGAAACAATTGACTATTGTTGTACCACTCTACAATACAATGAGCTACATGAACTTCTTTATAATTTTTTAGTTGAATATTTTTGCAGTAGTGGTATCAGATAGCCATTTAAATATCCGTTTTGATAAATATGAATTCACTAAGCGGCTAATGTTAGCTAAATACTTCAAGATGAGGTGTGAGCTATAACAAACACAGCTAAAATATATGAATATTAACATTTGCGTGTGCTGCCATAACATAAGTACATTTAATCGTTAAAGCAATTGATTTACTGAATGCAGGTCCGTTACGAAACCTAAAGCATCATTATCAAAAAACAAAGATCGATGAAGCTAGCAATCCTCGCATCTATCAGAGCTCTGACAACTCTAAGTTCCCGCGCTGAAATCAAAACTAAGATGTTAAAGTATTCTACAGTCCAAGCAGCCCCGTTTTCATGTAGGCTTAGACTTTGTTTAATTTCATTGAAACTGCTCCTTGCTGTCAAGATTTCAATAATTGTTTTATAGTTTCTATTATAAAGCAAATTTATGCTTCTTAGGGGCTGAGAGAGTGTTTGGCGGAATATCTGCCGGTAATTTTTCCAACGAGCGGTCATTATAATCAAATTGACGTTTACCGTTAGAGTTGCTATTACTATCAACTTTATTAAAAGTTGATAGCGTACCAACACTGCTATGTTCAATGTCTAGGGTAACTGGGTCATAAGACGCTGGAGCTGGAAGTGAAGGAATTTCAAGTTCAATGCCCGGCACATCGAATCCAAGTACCTTTTTCCGTAGAATTTCTAACTCACGGTCTTTTTCTAGCAGCTCAGCTTTAAGACTGTCAATTTTCTTTCCCGCCTTTTTAATTATTTTTTGTAGCCCTGATTTGATGTCATTAGTTTTCAAGACTTGGTGACCATATGTTACTAGTTCACTGTGTGATTCGGGTGTTTTAGCCCCGTCTTCACAATGAATTGAAACTGGGGGTGATTCATGTCTTTTGCTTCTTTGGGCTGCTTCAAATGCAGACACCCCTGCAAGCTTATTCCACGGATTTATCCCGACAAGCGACCATCGATACTTGATCAGTTCTGGCGTCAGATGTTCTTTTCGTGAGTTTAGATAGTAATCAAGAAATTTTATATGCTTGATCATATTGTCGTCCTCAATACCACACATCTCTCGTATCCTCAAATAGTAGTCACTATTTGGAGGTAAAATACTATCTAGAGGCAATATAAATCGACCCGCACATGGCGGCGTGGCAAGAACGTGAATATTGTTTTGACGACAATTCCATAGAAATTCAAGGGATGGCTGCATGCAGCGACCACTAATTAATAAAATTCTAGGGTGATTGGAATCTGTTAGTGTTTCAGGTATGAAAATATTTGTTAACCAAGCATTGAAATTGCTTTGATCTGCCAATCCCACCGGAGAGGTGACACACAGACGATCTTTATTTATAAAATCCTCAATAAGATCGCCTTTTTTGAAAATGAGCTCGGGTCGGGGCAGATGACTTCCGTCAGAATTAATAGCTTCAACTACCGACACCCAGTAGTTTATGGGACATGCCAGCTGGTCGACGTCGTTTTCAGGTTCATCGAATTTAGAACTGCCATCTAGGTATTTTCGGAAAGTACCACTTTCAATTTTATGTTCAACGACGTTCCAGATGCTATATGGTTGAACGTTATGTTTGATCTTGAGTTGTTCAAGGTTGTCAAAAAAGTGGTCAATGTCCTTGATATTGTTCTCATATTTTAGTCGCTCAGTGGCTGTTCTGGTTACAATCGACGAAATATTGGGATACCGTGACATAAACTTTGAGAGCCAGCGTTGTCCCAGCGGTTCAAAGTCACCAGCTTTTTGAATCACTAGCGTTGCCATGTCTCTGGCAGTATTGTAGTGGGGGGCAAAGCCTTTTTGGTCCAGATCGATAATCCAGTCAACCAGAATCTCTTCCTGTTTCGGAGACATTCTTCGACAGTGGGCATGGCTAGAACGTCTGTCTAGTCCGCCAGCACGGCGGCGGCGTAGCGTTGCTTCTGGGATGCCAAAGGACTTTGCTACCCCTCTGATAGACCCGCTTGGGTCATCTTCCAATGCCTTGAGAGCACAAATAATCTTTTCCTCCCGTTCTGCCATCTCATTCAACGTGTTGAATAGTATATAGCTTGCATAAAATGGTGAAAGGAAACAAAATACGTTGCTGAATGGTTCAAAAGTAGAGGGACAGAATTTTGTTTCTTGCCAGTTCCTGACGGATAAAATATTATAATGTATATACTATGTTGAGTAGGCTCTTCACGTCATAGGGAATTTAAAGTTGGTCGTTTGGATGTAAAAATATGTGGGCGAAAGCCTCAAGTTTCTAAGAAGAGATAGAAGAAGAAAAAAAAAACAAGAGTCTGAGAGGTTCCAGACTGACAGGCAAGCTATAGGCGAACTTTGTGCCAAACACTGGGTTGAAGAATTGGGATTTCTGGGTTGTCTAGAAGTGCAGTGAGCAAAGAAAACATATCAAGCCGTTGTTTTCAAACATAGCGTTTTCTTAAATTTTGTTAGCACCAACGAAGTCACCAAAAACTTAGAATGGAGCTTCAAATCTGATTAAGTTTCTTAAAAATATTAAAATAAAACTTATTACTTCCTCTTTTTTTTTTTTTTTTTTTTTAGTTCGTATTCAATTCTGATATGTCGGAGCTCTGAGCATTCATTTCGATACCAGTCCGGTTCCGGTCTTTAATTTAGTATGCAGCTGTTTTGTAGTGGCCGGGTAACTTATTTTGCTTTCTCCCAAATGTAAATCATCAAATTTCACCCAAAGATGTTCACTCGTTTACTTCACCAACCTTTCAACCTCTTTATACATCCTTATTTAACTTTCCACTTACCTAGAGGTCAATTTTGTTCCTCATATTTATTTTTTGTTAGGTAAATACTGCCATTTACCACTACTTATTTGGCTTACCAATTTGTGGCTTTTTTAAGTATCTACTTCACAATGGGTGATCAACAACCACAACGCGACAATTCGCAGTATAAATAGTAAGTGTTTACGTCTGTCACGCGAAATACCCATTCACTAACTGGAATTTTTTTTCTAGTGATGCGATGTCCAACAAAGTCTTGTCGGTGGACCGCAGATTTGTCAGTCGTCCATCTGAGGGTACTGCTGGCAATCCCGAATCTCTCAAAGGTAAAATTAATGTTAAAGATATGGGATCTCGTGTGACACGCTCAAAAGCTCCAGAAGACATCAAAGACGCGAAATTGAAATCATCAGTGTCTTCTTCATCTGATCGAAAGCTAAAGAAAGTGGACACTGGTTATTCACTTCTTACGTCTTCGAATGATGTTGACGGCATTACCTACTTTCCTCAGACTCCAGAAACTCGACAGATTTTTGACCTGATTATGTCAGAGGTGCATTCCTTATTAGAGGACGTTTCGCACGAAGTTATAAGATCGGCAGCTGATTCAATTTTATCGACCATCAAAGACGACAGCTTAAAAGATTTTGACAAGAAACGCGAAATAGAAGATATTCTCGGCTTGAAAATCAGTAATGAAAAATACAATCAATTTAACAATCTGAGTCGCAGAATTACAGACTACGAAAGCTCAGATGCTCAAAACGAAGACAAAGACAAAAAAATTGATGATGAGCTTGGTGTCGCTGTCACATTTGAAGGAAGCGATGACGAAGGCATTCAAGAAGACAGTGAGGATGAGCAAGGCTACGATTCCGATAGCAGCCTGCCCGATACTAAAACTGGTGATGACGAATATCAATCTCTTGCCAACAATGAAGATCTTGAGGTGATTGAATCCGGTAAATCTCGTGAGGAAAAGAAAAATGATCAAGTCCCTGCTCATGAAATCGACGCATTTTGGCTTCAGCGTCAAATCGCCAATGTGTATTCTGAGTCCGACGATATCCAAGAAAAGACATCCACAATTTTTGAAATTCTTGCCTCAGATGTTTCCTTAGGGCAGACTGAGAACGATATCATGGAAGTTTTTGACTTTGATCACAATGAGCTTGTCCAGCTTCTTTGCAAAAACAGATCAAAAATTGTTTGGTTAACTCGACTAGCACAGGCTGACACTGAACTTGAGAAGGAGTCGGTTCGTGTTGAGATGAAAAACAGTGGTCACAGTTCATATATTGATGAGCTTTATGGCAAGACTTCCAACACTAAGCTGAGTGAGCCTTCCGCTGATGTTGAAATGGAAGATGTTCCTGAAGAGATTGTCAGAACAGGTGGTCTGCGTGAACCTCAAATAGTTGATCTTGAGAGTCTTGTTTTTGAGCAAGGAAGTCATTTAAATACTGTTGGTAAAATCTCTTTACCTAACGGAACAACAAAGTCAGAGACAAAAACTTACGAAGAATACAATGTTCCGCCGCCAATTGCCTCACCCCAAGATCAGCCGCTAGTTCCCATTTCAGACCTACCCAGCTGGGCTCATGTGGCATTCGGTGGAGTGAAATCACTAAACCGTGTCCAGTCCAAGGTCTTTCCATCTGCATTTAACTCAAGCGAAAATATCTTACTATGTGCACCTACTGGTGCTGGTAAAACTAACGTTGCTCTTTTGACTATTCTCGAAACTATCTCGCATTACTTGGATTTAGAAACCAACAAAATTGATTTGGATGCCTTCAAAATTGTATATATTTCTCCTCTAAAAGCTTTGGTTCAAGAACAAGTCCGTGAATTTGGTGAAAAGCTTGAGCCTTACGGAATAAAGGTGGCTGAATTGACTGGTGATAGAAATCTGACCAAGCAGCAAATTTCTGAAACCCAGATGATTATTACAACTCCGGAGAAGTGGGATGTTATCACACGTAAGTCTTCGGATACAAGCTATACCAATCTGGTGAGACTCATCATTATTGATGAGATTCATCTGCTGCATGATGAACGTGGTCCTGTTTTAGAAAGTATTGTTGCCAGGACTATCCGCCGCGAGATTGCCACTCGTGAACCAGTCAGACTTGTTGGTCTTTCGGCCACTTTGCCTAACTATCGCGACGTTGCCAGATTTTTGAGAGTGGACACCAAAAAGGGTCTTTTCTTTTTCGACTCTACTTTTAGACCTTGTCCATTGGCTCAATGTTTTATCGGCATCACTGAAAAGAAGGCTATCAAACGGTACCAGGCTATGAACGATGCTTGTTATGATAAGGTTATGCAATATGCTGGCCAGCATCAGGTTATCATTTTTGTTCATTCCCGTAAGGAAACAGCTAAAACTGCTCGTTACCTGCGTGATAAAGCTGCTGAAGAAGGAACCCTTAATAAATTTCTTAGAAGCGATATAAAGGCTTCGGAACTTTTGAAAGCAGAGAGTGAGTCAGTTAAGAGCACAGATTTGAAAGATTTGCTTCCTACTGGTTTTGCTATCCATCATGCTGGTCTGTCCAGAGCTGACCGTGCCTCGTCCGAAGAGATGTTTAGAACTGGTTGTGCCCAAGTTCTCGTCTCTACTGCTACTCTTGCATGGGGTGTCAACCTGCCGGCCCATACCGTTATTATAAAGGGCACGCAGGTTTATTCTCCTGAGAAGGGTCGCTGGGCAGAACTTTCTCCCCAGGATGTTTTACAGATGGTAAGTTATAGCGACTTTCTTTTATTTTTTTTTCCTAATACTAACTTTTCTTTTGTAGCTGGGTCGTGCTGGTAGACCTAAGTACGACAAATCTGGTGACGGTGTAATTATCACCGCTCATTCAGAACTCAATTACTACATGTCTCTTATTAATGCCAGTCTACCCATTGAAAGTCAGCTCATGTCTAAACTAGTCGACAACATCAACGCGGAAATCAGTTTGGGTACTATTAGAACTAGGGATGACGCGATTCAGTGGTTGGGCTATACATATTTATATGTTCGGATGCTCAAGTCACCTCGAGTTTACAGAGTTGGTGCTGATTATGATGAAGACCCGACGCTCACACTAAAGCGTCTTGATCTTTCTCATACTGCTTTGTCTATTCTTAGAGACAACAACCTGATTAAGTATGATGCTGCCAGTGGTCGTGTCCAGTCTACTGATCTAGGCCGCATTGCTTCCAACTTTTACATTTCACATACTTCTATGACTACTTACAACACCAATCTCAAGCCTTTCTTGACACCGATTGAAATCTTTAGAATCTTTTCTCTTTCTGAAGAATTTAGATTCATTCCAGTTCGACAAGAAGAAAAGCTTGAATTAACAAAACTGCTTGAAAAAGCTCCTATTCCTATTAAAGAGTCAGTCGAAGAACCTGCCGCCAAAATCAATATTCTTTTGCAGGCATATATATCTCGTCTCAAACTTGACGGTTTTGCTCTAATGGCTGATATGGTTTATATTACACAATCTGCTGGTAGACTTTTCAGGGCTATTTACGAAATTTCTCTTAGAAAGGGCTGGGCATCCTTGACTAGAACTACTTTGGAGATTTGCAAAATGGTTGAAAAGCGTTTATGGTTTTCGAACTCGCCTTTTAGGCAGTTTCCTAACTGTCCTATTGAGGTCATCAAGAAGACAGAAGCTTCTCAGCTTCCATGGTCTAAATACTTTGACCTCACAGATGCTGCGGAGGTTGGTCAAGTCATTCGTGTTGAGAAGGCTGGCGGGCTTGTTTTTGAATTGCTTCAGCAATTCCCTCGACTTTCACTTGATGCCCACTATCAGCCAATCACGCCCAGTTTGCTAAAGATTGAACTTGTGGTCACTGCTGAGTTCACTAGTTGGAATAGAAGCTTACATGGAAATGCTGAAACCTTTTTAGTGCTTGTGGAAGATGGTGACGGTGAGACTATTCTGTACAGCGACTCTTTTGTTCTGCGTGAGCATTATCTTGGTGATGAGCATGTCATTGAATTCACCGTTCCCATCTCTGTGCCTACTCCCCCTAACTACTTCATTTCTCTAATTTCTGAAAAGTGGTTGCACAGTGAGACCAGAGTGGCTTTGTCTCTTAAAAAGCTTATTGTCCCTGAAAAGTTTCCTGCTCCCACTAATCTTCTTGATCGTCAACCAATTCCAGTCTCTTCTCTTGACAACGAGGAGTATGCTAGCATATTTTCTTGGGACAAATTTAACAAGATTCAGACCCAAGCATTCCACACACTTTACAACACCGATGATAATGTCTTTGTTGGTGCTTCTATAGGTAATGGAAAGACAGCATGTGCTGAAATTGCTCTTTTGAGACACTGGAACGATGAGGACCATGGTAAGGCTATCTATATTGCCCCTTTCCAAGACCAAGTTGACGACAGACTTGCTGATTGGATCAAGAGACTGAGCAAACTTCAGGGTGGCAAGGTGATTAATAAGTTCACTGGCGAACTTTCAGCAGATATCAAAGCGCTAAATGGTTCTGATTTGATTTTGGCCACACCTACCCAGTGGGACTCTGTCTCGCGCAACTGGCTTAAGAGACGTGCTGTCCAGAACGTCAGCTTTGCAATCTTAGACGATATTCACATGCTGGGTGGAATGAACGGCTTTGTTTATGAGGTTATTGCTTCTCGTTTGAGATTAGCTGCCTTGGAGTTGGAGAATCCTTTACGTATAATTGCGCTAAGTGTTTCTCTGTCAAACGCTAAAGACCTTGGTCAATGGTTAGGCGTGTCTTCCAGCTCTGTCTTCAACTTTTTGCCCAAGGAAAGACAGCTACCTTTGGAGGTCCATCTTCAGTCTTTCAACATTCCTCATCACCCATCGTTGATGATTGCTATGGCTCATCCAACTTATTACGCCATTAGAAATTTGAGCGAAGGCCAAGCCTCGTTGATTTATGTCAACGACAGAAAACAGTGCATTTCAACAAGTCAGGATTTGGTTAGACTGTCATATGCTGATCACAAGGAGGAAATTTTTAGGCTTATTGATCTAGAGCATTTGAATCCTGCTTTGGAACGAATTAACGATAATTTTTTGAGAGAAAGCCTGGAAAATGGTATTGGATTTATTTATCCCCATATGGAGAAGTCTGATCGTGCTATAGTTGAGAGATTATTCAATAAAGGCGCCATCCAGGTCATTCTGGCTACCCGTGACACGTGTTGGTCTGCTGGGCCTTTGGCCAAGCTTGTTGTTATTATGGGCACCCAGATTTACGAAGGCCAGGAGCACAGATACGTTGACTATCCTATCAGCGAGATATTGCAGATGATGGGCCATGCAAACAGGCTGCAAGAAGACAGTAGCAGTAAAGTCTTGGTTCTTACCAACACTGCCAAGCGCGAATATTACAAAAAGTTTTTGAATGAAGCGCTTCCTATTGAAAGTCATTTGAACCTGTCTCTCCGTGATGCTTTTGTCACCGAGATCAGTGTCGAAATCATTAACAGCAAGAGTGGCTGCATCGACTGGCTCACATACTCATACTTTTACAGACGCCTCTCTGCAAACCCCAGTTTTTATGGATTGATGGATACCACTCCGCAAGGAATCAGTGAGTATCTCTCGGAGTTAATTGAAAATACCCTTGAGGAGTTGGTAGAAGCGAACATGGTTGAGATTGAGGAGAATGACGAGGGAGATGTTATCACACCTTTGAACGGTGCCATTATTGCGTCATATCATAACATTTCTTTTGTTTCTCTACAAACTTTTATCATGTCACTGACTGAGCGCACTAGGCTCAAGAGTTTGCTTGAGATTGTTACTTCTGCGGAGGAGTTTGAGTCATCGCTGCCTATTAGAACCCATGAGGACCTTTTGCTAAAGAAGATTTACAATCACTGCCCTGTCAAGATCAACGAAATTAATTACAACTCGGTTCGTTTTAAGGCATTTGTTCTTCTCCAGGCACACCTGTCTCGGATGGCGCTGCCCCCTGACTTGGTTGCCGACCAGCAGATTGTTCTTGAAAAGATTCTGTCACTTCTTGCCGGTTGTGTCGATGTCTTTGCGGGCGAGGGTCACTTGAACGCAACCTACGCGATGGACCTCAGCCAGATGGTGGTCCAGGCCATGTGGAATAAGGATTCACCACTTAAGCAGATTCCATACTTTACAAGTGACATTATTGCAAACTGCAAAGCCGAAGGTGTTTCAACGGTGGCTGAGTTCCTCGAGGTTGTTAGCGATGAGGATGAGTCGAAGCGCGCTCGTTTGCTCAATGGCATGAGCGATGACGACCCGCGGATGGTCAAGATTGCCAACTTTGTGAACAAGTACCCCAACATTGAGCAGGTGTCATACGAGCTTGAGGATGAGGACGACTTACATGCAGATGAACCCTCTGTGATCCGCATCAAAATTGAGCGCGAGGTCGATGAGGACGAAGAGCCAGACCTTGACGTTGAGTCGCAGCACTACCCCTTCCACAAGCGTGAGAACTGGTGGGTAGTATTTGGTGAAGCAGCATCCAACAAACTTTATGGCATCAAGCGCGTCAGCCTTGGCAAGGCCGTGCAGGAAGTGGCGCTGCCATTTACCATCCCCGACGCCGGTGTGCACGACGTTGCCGTTTGGGTCATGTGCGACTCGTACTATGATGTCGATAGAGAGATTGACTTTAAGGTAACGGTTGGTGAAAAGCGTGAGGTGGCCGACGAAGATAACGAGGAGGAAGATGTGGAAATGGAAGATTAGACCCTCTTTTTTTAGTTTCATGTGGAGATATAATTATTAGTTTATTTAATTTATGAGTTTTATTTTTTTTTTTTTTTTTTTTTTTAGGAAAGAAAATAATACGTTGGTTATACAAGTTTATAAAATAAGTTAGATGTAGTGACTGCTGTCGTCAGTCTATGGTTACGACAGATCCATGGGGTCACCATTCTTGATAGTAAAAGCCTTCTTACTCTTTGACTTGTCATTCTGGTACGCGATCAAGTCATTGATATCCCAAACACTGACGCCCTCCTGATCCGCGGGGTTGGCAGGCTGCGCCAGTGTTCGGAGAAACTTTTTTGCGGACGCCACGGCCATATCAGTGGAAAGATTGACATCACTATCCATAATGGCCTGCGAAATCCATTTAGGCAACTGCCCTTTTTTCCGCGCAAACCGACGGTCAGCCAGCACCATGATTCCATAGTCATCCTTACCACGCAAAACACGACCAAGACACTGCGCAGCGTGCCGCATGGCATCAAAAGAAAGGAAATCACGCTCCTCAATATGGTAGGTTTCCCGCAAAAACTGGAGTCGCGCTTTGAGAATACGCGATTCGGTGTACTGAAATGGGACACCAATCATGAGCACTGTACGGCCATAATGATGGTCAAAATCGATACCTTCGGAGACTTTGCCTCGCGCGACACTAAACATAATGGCACCGCGGCCATTACAGCACGCTGTACGGTAAGTCTCAAGTGCAAGACTCGTTTCCTGGCTATCGGGGGTTTCGACCAAAATCAGCTTGTACTTCCATACCTCATCAAGAATTCCCATAGCCTGCCAGCTGCTAATAATACTCTCCATGTACAGGTAAGAGGGGAAGAAAACAACCATACCATCGGGTGTCAGCTTGGAAAACTCAATAAGCAGATTACCATAGTTTCGCACGACACTGGGATCATTACGGATCTCAAATCGTGACGAAATGGCCACTTGATCGGATCCCTTGGTCACAACAATTGGCAAGAAAGATTTCCGCGCAAGCGTCATCGTGTATGATTCCTGGATAACCGTGTCAAAGTTGAGCATCCGCGGGTACATGTCCAAGGGTGAAATGGTACCACTGGTGATAATGACCGAATTAAACCGTTCAAAAATGGGTTTAATGGCAATCGACGCGTCGAGGCAAGAGAAATGCAGAATAGGATTGGGCACTGTAGATTGATCATTTTCAAAAGGTTCAAGAATAAGCACAAATCCTTCCTCATATGTCGAAAGTAACGTGGCAAATGTGACAATTTCCTTCAGCGCCGAAAAATCTTCAATTTCCAGCAACTCGAGCGTACGAACAAGCGAGTTTAACCGCTCGGTACAAAATTGCAGGGGCTTTTTTTCAATATATGTGAGATCCTTTAGGTGCTTCAGAAATGATGCTGGAGTTTCTGAAATGACATGAAGAACCTTCATTCTTGTCTTAAGATATTCAATGAATCGCTTTAAAAAGGCCACAAAGTGCTCAGCGCGGCGAATGTTGCCCGGCACCGCCTCAGTGAGCAAATCATCTGGAAGAATGGGGTTTGACATGAATAGGTCCTCCTCGCGGGCCATATCTGCTTCCTTAAGACCTTGCACAAGCTTATTGTATTCATCCTGTAGTTTGGCAGCGTCGGTAGCTTTGACTTTCTCAACCTCGCGGCCCAGTGATGCTGCACCCCGCGCGGCGTGCCGTAGCGATTCTTCCGTGATGTCAACACTCAGCGACTCGATGCAAACGTTATCGATATTGTGCGCCTCGTCGAAAATAACAATGGCGTCTTTGGACAATTCCTTTGAAACGCGTTCGGCAATTTTGGGGTCGAGCAGATAGTGGTACGAGTAGATAATCAGGTTGCAAAACGGCATCATCCGGCGCACGGTAAAGTAAGGGCATGTTTTGCGTTCCTCACATATCTTTAGTAGATCATCAAACGTGTAGACACCCTGCGGAATCAGGTTATGCGGGTCGAGTTCGTAGAGATTTTCGTGGTAGTCGCATAGCTTTGCGTTGGGGTCGGTGCCAGCCGCAATCTTGGCCTTGGAGATGCCCGAGGTCATAGAGCGACACTTTTCATCGACAATGGAGCCCTTTTTCTCGCGCCTCACATTCGGGTGCAAGCACAAGTTTTTACGCGACGTGAGTCCGATTCCGCGGAACTCCTCAGTATACCCAAGCTCCTGTGCGCGGTATGCCATCAAATTTTTGAGCTCGGCAAGGGCCTTTTCAATCTCAGACATGGTCCGCGAGCAGTAGATGATCTTGCGATGTTCGGGGTAAAACATCTGATACGCAACTGTCAGTGACAGGAGCGTCACAGTTTTACCGGTGCCTGAAGGCATCTCCAGGATTGAGTTGCCACCCACATCAAGCGTCTTCTTGAGATCACACATATATGTGTACTGCTCAGGGTAGATGCGTGGATACGGGAAGAGCACAGGCAAGTCATCAATGTAGAACCTAAGGACAAAAAAGTTTTATTTCGTCAGAATTGATAATGCAGCGAAGACAGGGCCGAGCTACTTACTTCATGGTTATGATGGGAGATGGGATGCGCCAGTGTGGGTGGTACCTGTGATGGCGGTGAGAGGATTAAAGACTGAAATTTTGGGAGATGCAAAACAACACAAGCATTAACAGCCAAATTGAAGATAATACAGGTTGCCGCCCACTTATTCTGTCTGATACCACATTCGGTTTTGGCCAAAATAAAATTACCAAAGGCTACGATCTATCTTTTTCAAGATGAGCTATGTTATCTCAGATTAATGTGAATTATTACCTTTTTTTTAAAAAAAAATTATTATATTATGATTCTTCTGGTTCTGTTTGTTCCACGCTGTTTCTCTTTTCCAATCGCTGTAGCTGGCGCTCCATCCGCGCGGCGAGTTTCCGTACCTTGAAGTCGCGCCGTCTAGATTTCATGAAATTCGTGCCTTTTTGTCAAAAAGTGTCATAAGAAATGCCCAGCTCATTCAATTTATCGCAGTGCTGCAGTTTGAGACTCTTGGCTTTATCATAGGCCTCTTGGTCCACAGAGAACCAACCCTGTGAATCAAGAATCTTTTGTTGCTTATATTGATACTCGCGCGTGCACAATGTCCGCAGCGTCTGAATATATGATACCTCGGCACGCTTGCCCAGCTGGTTAAACTTGCGGGGCGTGTAGTCCTCTACCTCCGCGGGGTTCACGTAATACGGCACGTTGTGATGTGGCGTATGGTGCTGCGATGTGTACGGGTCCTGGGGCGTAAACTCAAAATGTGCGTTTGCTGACATATAATTACCGCCGGACCCACTGAAAAACGATGAGAGCAGCGGCGCAATGAAGAGCAACAAGAGCGGCAGCAGTCTTATAATGGAAAACACCTCCTCTTCCTGCTGCGGTGCGGCTTGGCGGCGCGCCTGCTGGAACGGGTTGCCGGGACCATTAAAGTGCACTCTGATTCCAGGCCCGAATTGCGTCTGGAATGCGCCGTGCTGCGCGCCCGCGGCGCCGCCAAAGAACATGTTGAAAAGATCATAAGGCGTTGTATCTGGCCCGAAAGGCATCTCATGCATGCCAGCGGCACCGCCGCCTGGTGCGCGTGTAAACATGCTCGGCCCACCGCCGCCGCCGCCGCCGCCGCCACTTGGCACGCCGCGCGATTCTGGATCCATGCCGGTCTGATCAAAGATTCGCTTCTTTTGTGGGTCAGAGAGCACTTGGAATGCCTTTGACACCATCTTGAACGCTTCGTCGGCACCGGGGGCGCCGTTCTTGTCGGGATGCATGATAAGCGCGAGTTTACGGTACGCCTTGCGGATCTCTGTCTCAGTTGCCGAAGATTCAATGTCAAGCACGGCGTAGTAGTCTGTTACCTTGCACTTCTTTACACGATTCACGGCGGCTGCTTGCGCCGAGGTGTACTCGCGCGTCTGCGGTCCGTGGTTGTGTTCTCTGCTGGAAGAGGACATCTGATGCAAATTAATGTGTGTAGTGGGCGTGGTATTTTTTGAAAAAAGAGTTGTTTATTTGTTTTTTGGATAGAGTGAGAAAGAGAAAAGAAAGCAATGGGTAGGTCTGAAGAGATCTGAAAAGAAGCGATAGGGGTCGACGAGATTGCGATGATGATGACGATGATAATGATGCTGCGTTGGAATAAAAAGTCATGAAATTTGGTAATTTTTCGTAATTTTTTTGTTTCCAACTTGTTTTCTGGCGTCTGGCTGTCCATATATTATTATTATTATTATTTAAATTTTGTACATTTGCATCAATCTCTCTTCAAATATTACATATACTTTTAATAATAATAATTATAATTATAACTATACTAAATGTTACTAAAATATCATAAACTTTCATAACTAGTGGCTCTAAGACCACAAGGCAGGGTAATCCCGGCGCCAAGTCTATCGCGACCCGACTAGCTAAGCAGCCAGTCGCGGATCTGCGTCTGGTATACGTCAATAAGATACAGTATGTCCTTGAGAATGAGCCGACATACGACACGAGAAACAAACCTCGAGTAGCCATCAACCCACCTCTGCAGCGCGGGTGTCTCCTGTTCGCGCGCATAAAGCGCGTCGAGCACACCTATCAGCGACGTCAGAGCTGCAAGATACGGGGCCAGCGGAGCGCCGACAGGGCTTGACTGATGGTTCTGCGGAATATTTTGGTTGTTGTTGAGACTCTGAAAGTTGCTTTGTTTAGCCACGGGTCCGTCGTCCTTGCCAGCTGTAGTAGCCGCATTGGGCGAGGCCCCCGCACCAGTCGGAGGCAAGGCGATTGAATTCTGCGACGCGCTCTTGCGGTTAAAAAAGAAGTTGTTTTTTTGTGAGGACGAGCCGGTGCCGTGCGAAAATGATGAATTGGAGGAGATAATCGATAGTCGCGAGACAGCGGAATTGAGCAAGTTTTGCGACCCCGATAAGCTGCTATGGGCCGGCGCAGGAGCCGTGGGTGGAGAAGAGCTAGCACTGCCTTTTGCTGCCACGTGCCGCTTCTCGTCATGTGGCAACACAATCGACAGGGGTTCAATAAATGAAAAATGAAATCGCTGTTCGAGTTTTGCGAGTTCCGCGCTCTGGTCCGTAAGAAGCGCGTCAATTCCACTTTGCACACTGCCATCTCGCGAAGATGCTGGCGAGGTAGGCGACATGGGCGGCTTTTCCTGCGTGCGTTTCTCCTGTAGCCGGTGTTTCAGAAACTGCTGACCAAACTTAGCAACGGTATCTACACACTCGATCCGTGACCGCAATAAATTATCTCGGACCTTGAGCGTCTCCCATAGACTTTTAGGCAGAAAAAGGTGGTGGCTGAGATAAATACCTTCCTCACGATTGGACCGCGTGATCTGGCGCAGGAACCATAGTGACACGACCTTAGAGCTGCCAAAAGACTTGGGTACCTGCTGATGATGATTGTGTTGTTGTGGCTGCTGCTGTGACAGCGGCGGCGGCGCGTTTGTAAACATGGTAGCCGTACCTGTCGTGCTGGTAGTGTTGGCTGTCGCAGTGCTCGTGATGCCGGCGCTGCCAAGCCCGTTTGTGTTGTGGGCATTTGTGGAGGAACTCGAAAGCGCGCGATCGCGCGTTTCAATAAAAATGAACTCATCAGACTTTTTATTGAGACCAAACTCGTGGGATGTCAAAAGCAAATCAAACTCGTCCAAGACTTTCTGCTTCGATAGTTGTGTGGGTTCCATTGCGCCGGTAGCAGGTCTGCGCTTATGATGGTGTTAAAAAACGAAGAATTGAAAGAAAGGGGCAGAGAAATAAAATTGGATTCAAGTCTCAGGGAAAAAAAATTAAAAATAAAAAAAATAAAAGTAATAACACAAAAGAACATGGAAATAACAAAAAAAGACAAAAATAAAAATAGAAATAAAAATAATAATTACAAGTACTGATACAATCCATAGATTGTAACTACTACGGCAATGTTTCAATGTTGATCGCCGAAAGAAAACAGGTCACCACTAGGCATACAAATATCTGGTCACCCTCACTCCCCGGTCTCCTCGTCATCGTCTAACATGTCCTCAATGTACTCACGCGCCTCTTCAAACCTCTCTCGCGCAACCCGTGCCGTACCTACGCTGTTTGAACGGATCACACGCCCAAACTTGCGCCGCGGCTTCTTAGGGTTCACACTCGGGTCCCAGATTGTGTGCTCATTAGAGGTGAACACGAGTGAGTTGTGGTAGAACCAATCGCTAATGTACTCGTCAATCACAGGCGCAATTGCGCGCAGTGGGATATCATCAACAAAGGCAATGATACTCTTGACGCGCGTGCGCAAATCACGGTGGCCTGCAAGGTAGACAATACCCGAGTATGCCTCGCCGACGCCAATAAACACAATGTTGGACGCAGAGAAATACTCAATATAGTCGTCCCACAGGTATATACACAGGTCTTGCGCGCTTGCGCCGATGGAATAGGAGGAGTTGTGGCTAACTCCAGCCACGCCCGGTACGCTCACGTCAACAACACCGAAACCGTCCTGTGACGTAGCCCAGTCAATAATCTGGCGTGACGCGTCAATCATTAGTGACTGGCTAGGATCGATGGTGCCCAGGATTGGGCGTCGTGAGGCCCAGATCTCGGGCGTGTCGTGAACAATCACGACAATAGTCCGTGCCGAGTGAATGTCCGGTGTCACTAGAATTTGGTCATCAATGGTTGTGGGGATCTTGTTTTTCAGTACAGGAAGCGACGTCATCTTGTACTTGTTGTACAAATTGTGTGCCTGATAGCTACGGATCATTTCTGGGATAAATTCTGAATCTTCAGTCTGTGTAAAGTCCGGAGCCTGGTACCCAGGCTTCATGCACTTCCAGTACTTGCTCTGCTCCTGCATGACTTGAGCTATAACCTGGACTGCAG
Source organism: Geotrichum phurueaensis (assembly GCA_030558065.1). NCBI lineage: Eukaryota > Fungi > Ascomycota > Dipodascomycetes > Dipodascales > Dipodascaceae > Geotrichum > Geotrichum phurueaensis. Next base: position 26,960 of record JAJMRT010000161.1, read on the forward strand.
CGAGTTGCGGTACCTTTGTCTGTGGACGACCAGGTACCTCGCCGACAAGCACCTTGGTGACAGCCAGCGCTGACTTGGCAATAGAGTCAAGGTTGTAGCCGCCCTCCATAACGACAACAAGATTACCGTTTGCAAGCACCTTCATCATGTGCGTGAGATATCCGTAGGCATTAGGCGACAAATGGCAGCCTCCAATAGGATCACCCTCGGCAGCGTCAAAGCCAGAAGAGATAATGACGAGGTCCGGGTCGTATTCAATGGCAATGGGCATGATAACCTTGTTCATAGCGTAAATGTAGTCGCCGTCGCCCATTCCTCCGGAGGACCAAGGAATGTTCATGTTAAAACCACTGCCAGCACCCTCACCAGACATTGTGTGAGCAGCATAGTCGGTACCTGGGTAAAACTTTCCGCCTTCGTAACGGTGTAGTGAGATGTAGAGTACACGCGGATCATTGTAAAAAGCTCGCTGAGTGCCATTGCCATGGTGCACGTCCCAGTCAAGAATTAGAATGCGGCGAATGGTCTCTGGGTAGTCGCGCAGCATGGTTTTGGCGGTAACAGCGACATTGGAAAACATACAAAAGCCAGCAGCGTTTCCCGGCTCGGCGTGATGGCCGGGTGGGCGCACAATGGCAAGAGCGTTTTTGACCTTGCGCTCGACAACGGCTTTACAAACCTCAATGGCGCCTCCGCAGGAAAGCAGAGCAGATGTGTATGAATCATTGTTGAAGTAAACGGAATCACCTTTCTCAGTTTCCTCGATGAGCTGCTGACGCGTCATGGTCGTGGTAGACTTTATAAAATCGAGATGGTCCTTTGTATGAACGAGAAGAATCTCATCGTCAGACGCAAAGCGAATGGGTATTTTAAGCATGAGGTCGCCGACTTGCTCAAGACCCTCAAGCTTAGGATCAATGATGATTCCCGACTCGGCTAGTGCTTTGTAGACGCGGTAGATGCGGCGCGGGTCCTCAGGGTGCGGGTCGACATAATCAAACGCAGAGGTGACAATCTTTGCATGGTAGCGCATGCGCACATCGTAGCAAAACCCGGTCTTGAGATGTGCGTAGAGCAGCTGTGGCGGGTTAGATGGCACGATAGTAGTGAGATTATCAGTAATAGCAGGTTTCACATCACTGCTTTTTTCATCAACAGCAGTAGTAGAGGTGGTAGCGGTTGGGGTGGTAGCGGTGGCCAAAGAGGGCTCTGGGGAACGTTTCCGTTTGAGCTGCTGGTCCGCACTAATCGAGAAGTCTTCAGGATTTACGGCAGTGTCGACGTCTGCTGAGGAGCTGGTGGTGGTGAGCGTGACTTTTGGCGGCACAGCGGTTCCGAACGCATCCGGGGAAGCAGCAGTAGTGGGGGCCGGCTCCTTAAGGTCGATATCCATTTTGTCGTAAACCATTGTGAAATGTTCCGTTCAATGGTGAGGAAGCGAAGGGAGGCGGTCGGTAGAAGGGATGGGATGGATAAAAATATGTCACGACAACAAGAAGACAAGTGTTGGAACAGGGAAATCGGAAGAAAAGAATTAACTTTGAGATATTGAGATTAGGATTTACCACCATAAGACGGAAAGACCCAAGGAAAGATTTCAGAGTTTAATTTTAGTGAAATAAAAAAAAGAACATAAGATAAAATACATGAGTTTTAATATTTAGTAGTTATAATATCATACTTAAGCTTTGTGCTTTAAACGTCAGATACACGCGAAAACTTTTTACAAAAAAAATAAGCTTTTCCTAAATTGAAAGAAACTGTTAAAACTGTCACAACAACAAAATGCAATGGAGAAAAGAAAAGGGGGATTTACTCAAGTATTTTTTAGCGAAGTAAAAATCATGGTCACATCTTATATTGTTGCCAATATATCTAGAGTATCAAAAGTGTATCGAAACCTTTTAGAATCGTTTTTGTTCCGATGTTGACAAAATAATAGTAGTTAAATAAGATCTTTGAATATGAAATCTGACAACTATCGATTAGGTGACACATTCCAACAAAATTTTTGCTTTTTTTTTTAAACCACTTTGATCGGCGACTGAAAATACAACGACTACTAATATCAAGTTTGCTTGAAGTTTCAATTATTTATTATGATGTTTTTAAATAGGCGAAAATGGTCACCATGTTGCAAATGTCACAGTCTTGCACAGCCAGTTTGTCGGGACCCCAGGTGCAAAGGTTCCCAGCTCTCAATCTTCTAACTTTTTTTTCTTCTTCTTTTGGCAGGGGCAAGGCTGATATTTGGTGTTCCTGCAATCCGTGTGATTGAGAGTGTCCGAGTTATATACAATGTTGAATATTTGCATACAGAGGAGCGGCTTTTTTTTTTTTTTTTTTTGAAATCATCACAGTCTCGAAATTCAGTCCCTCAGGACCCAGAGATCATCAGTAGCCGCGCTGACACCAGTGTGCTGTACAAACTTCAAATTACTTTTCATTTTTTATAAGAGGGAGTTTCCACATTTTCTTTGCCAGTCCAAAATTCCTACTGATTTTACTGAAGCCTGGCCCTGGTTACTTTCAATCATCAAGGTCTTGCCTTTTCAAGAACAAGTTGTGAAAAAATTGAAATCTATAAAAATTATAAGCCTATTATCTCCTATTATGCATTGAAGAAAAGAAAAATAAAATAATAACCAGTCGGAGAGCCATTGATCAATTGTGAAGTAGTAAAATCTACAAATCACACAAGGCTTTGTATGTTGTTCCAATCGTTACAAATGTGCTGTCTATAAATCGGAAACATACAAGATGTATTGTCAAGCCTTCATAGGAAACACTTTATTCCAAAATGCTTCAGTTACGTCACTTTAAAACCACTCTAGTTGATTTTTACTTCACGGCATCTTATCTATTAAAACATGACAATTCTTTTGTGATTTACTGGTGGTTCGGTTTGTAACTACTTTTATTTTTGAAATTTTTTTGATTGAGTAGTAACGCCGCCCGGTTTATTCGGCGAAGTTTAAGCAAAACCCAAACCTAGGATTATGGATTGTTATAATCTAAAAAAACCAAAAAAAAAAAAAAAGGCAAGACATTAGTTATTGCATTACTGTTTGTGTTGCCAAGATTTACTATGACGTGTCATGAGTTATCAGCAAGTCATAGTCACTGACTTTTATTAACAAACTCAAAGTTTAATTCTCACCTTTTCTCCTAGGGGGTTTTGGGCCAGTTATGCGTTTCCAAGCTGTAATGGCATAACTAGTTATGTAATACGGAGCGAGAAGCGAATGTCACCCAAACCCCTTTCGCAGGAGACCAGTGCTGAAAATGGACCACTTGGCCCAATTTGTGCCCTGTCCCGTTTCCTATTCCATTTTTTTACATCTACAATCGCCATTTGGGGAATATTGAGAATGGCAGTTTTTGGTTTTCAATTTGTCACGATTGTTTTTTGGGTAACGAGCAAACCCACGAAGGAGATCCGGGATGTTCTAGTAGACCTATAGGTTTGAGTAGAGAGAAAATACTTTTGTTCCTTGATTTTCCCTAAACTTCGGGAGGGGGAAGGAAAGAGGATGTTTTTTTTCGCTATTTTGTAAAGCCTAATTGGATCACCATCACTAATAAATTTAGGCTTATTCAGTTTGAATAGTATGCAACTTTATTCATCTGGCAATTAGCTCGCATGTCTCGATGGTTTTCTGTAGTTTCATCTGGTTCCCTATGACTTTCAATGCTCTTTTTTTTTTTTCTCTCTCTTTGTATTTAATGTTAATCTACAAACGATAAATAAAACTTTTTCGTAAAAAAAGAAAAGAGCCTTTCTTAGCACCGCAGATCTTACATCAGCCCCGTGTTTATTAGCAGTTGCTCAAGGACTTAACGTGTTTCCTTTTCATTTTTATATAAACCAATCTCCATGTCTTTTGTTTTCATATTAATTTCATAGACATTTTCCATTATAACTCACTGTTTGAAACACTCACCTACTTGACCAACTGTTCCCAGAAGAATCCACCAGTGTTTTAGTATCACTTATTACTACTACTACTACCAGTACCACGATTACCACAGGTGTAGCATACCCTTTAATCAAGGATCTACACTTCCTCTACTCCTCTATACGCCTAATTAGCTATGGAGATCGCCGAAACACCTGAAAAGCTTGTCAGTAACGAGCGCTCTGATATTTCATCATCATCCTCCTCCGCTAAAAACAATGACCAGTTGAAGCAGCTTGCCCGCACCTATACCAATTTATCTGTCAAATCTTCATCCACTACAGCTCTCGGACCTATCCCGTCAAATATCAACCCTTTTATTGATGAAAATGTTGATCCGAGACTCGACCCTTACTCCGACAAGTTTAATGGCCGGGCATGGGCACAACATATCCTCAAGATAACCGAAAAAGACCCAGAATATTATCCCAAGCGCTCTGCCGGTGTGGCTTTCAGGAATCTGGGCGCGTACGGTTATGGTACCGGCACTGACTATCAAAAAAATGTCCTTAATGTTGTTACCGGTCTCTTTTCTAAAGCTGCCAATATCCGAAACAAAGGCACAAAGATTCAAATTCTTACAGAATTCAATGGTGTGGTGAGACGCGGTGAGACCTGTGTTGTTTTGGGCAGACCCGGAAGGTAAGGAGCCCTGATTTTAATTTTTCTTCTATTTTGCAACTGCTAACTCTAATTTTCGTTTCTCCCAGTGGCTGTACTACTTTTCTTAAATCCGTTGCATGTGATACGCACGGATTTTGGATTGACGACGCTTCTGAAATCAACTACCAAGGCATTTCCAAAGAGAAAATTAAAAAAAATTTCCGTGGCGAGGTGGTTTACAATGCTGAGACTGAGACTCACTTTCCTCATCTCACAGTAGGCGAAACTCTCAAGTTTGCCGCGCTGGCGCGTACCCCTCAGAATCGTCTCCCTGGCGTCACCCGCGAACAGCATGCCGAACACTCGCGCGATGTACTAATGGCGAGTTTTGGCCTACTACACACTATGAATACTAAGGTCGGTGACGATTTTGTTCGTGGTGTCTCGGGTGGTGAGCGCAAGCGTGTTTCAATTGTCGAAGTCTGTCTCTCGGGCGCGCCACTTCAGTGTTGGGACAACTCTACTAGAGGTCTTGACTCTGCCACTGCTCTGGAGTTTATTAAGAATCTTAAGATTTCTGCTGAAATTGGCAAGTCTTCTGTTTTTGTGTCACTTTATCAGGCTTCCCAGAGTGCATATGACCTTTTTGACAAGGTCACTGTGCTTTATCAGGGTCGTCAAATTTACTTTGGCCCCACAACTGCTGCCAAGAAGTTTTTCGAAGACATGGGCTACTCTTGTCCCGACCGCCAAACCACCGGTGACTTTCTTACTTCTTTAACATCGCCTAATGAACGTATTGCAAAGCCTGGATTTGAAAACAAGGTTCCGCGTACCCCCGACGAGTTTGCTGCTTACTGGCAGCGCTCTCCCGAGTTCCAAAAGCTTCAGGAAGAGATTTCACAATTCAACGCTGAATATCCTCTTGACGGCTCTAGTCTTCAGGAGTTCCAGGTCTCGCGTGCTGCCAGCAAGTCTAATCACTCTCGCCTCATGTCGCCTTTTACTATATCTTTTCCTATGCAAGTGCGCTTGTGTATGACCCGTGGCTATCAACGTTTATTGGGTGACTATAGTATGGCTTTTTCTACTATTTTTGGCAATACAATCATGGCTTTAATTATTTCCAGTGTTTTCTACAATCTTCAGCCGGAAACTTCCTCTTTTACCGGTCGTGGTACCTGTCTTTTCTTTGCTATTTTGTTTAACGCTATGTCTTCCTCACTGGAAATTCTCACTTTGTATGCACAACGTCCCATCATTGAAAAGCATAACCGTTATGCTTTCCATCGTCCATCTGCCGAAGCTATTTCATCTTTTATTGTTGACATGCCAGTCAAGATTGCAACCTCAGTTGTATTCAATCTGATTCTTTACTTTATGGCACACTTGCGCCGTGAGCCTGGCCCATTCTTTATCTTTTTCCTGTTTTCGTTTATTTGCACTCTTGTTATGTCTATGATATTTCGTACTGTTGCATCCGTGACCAGAACCATTTCTGAGGCTCTAACGCCAGCGTCATTTCTTATTCTTGCCCTGGTAACCACCACTGGTTTTGCAATTCCCGTCGTCGATATGCACCCCTGGTTTAGATGGATTAACTACATCAATCCGATTGCTTACGCATTTGAAAGTTTGATGATTAACGAGTACAGAAATAGAGTATTTTCTTGCAACCAATTAATTCCCTCTGGTAGCGGCTACGAAGATGTGTCTATTTCTAATAAGATCTGCTCTGTTGTTGGTGCAGTAGCTGGCCAGCCCACCGTTAACGGAAATGACTACTTGATTAAGTCCTTTGAGTATTATCCTTCTCATATTTGGAGAAACTTTGGTATTATCATCGCGTTCTTTATCTTCTTTACTTTCACTTACATGTATACCGCCGAGACTATCCAGGCTCAGCAGTCCAAAGGTGAAATTCTTATTTTCCAGCAGGGTCACAAGTCTCTGAAAAACAAGTTTGATGAGGAAAACGACTACATCCCTGGTGGTGACCAAGACAACTCAGATAGCTCCAACGTCAATCTGCAAAAGCAAGAGGGTATCTTTCAATGGAAGGATGTGTGTTACGACATTAAGATCAAAGGTGAGCCGCGCAGGCTTCTTAATCACGTCGATGGCTGGGTTAAGCCTGGTACTCTCACCGCTCTAATGGGTGCTTCTGGTGCTGGTAAAACGACACTTTTGGATGTTCTTGCCAGCCGTGTTACTATGGGTGTCGTTACTGGCGACATGTTGGTTAACGGTAATCAGCGCGATAATTCCTTCCAGCGTAAAACTGGCTACGTGCAGCAACAGGATGTGCATCTTGAGACTTCCACTGTCCGCGAAGCTCTTGAGTTTTCCGCCGTTCTTCGTCAACCCAATCACATTAGCCATGAAGATAAACTTGCATACGTTGATGAAGTTATTAAGATTCTCGAGATGGAATCCTACTCTGATGCTGTTGTGGGTGTTCCCGGTGAGGGTCTCAATGTTGAGCAGCGTAAACGTCTAACTATTGGTGTTGAGCTTGCCGCCCGCCCTGAGCTGTTGCTTTTCCTTGATGAACCTACTTCTGGTCTTGATTCTCAGACTGCCTGGTCTATTTGTTCACTTATGCGCAAGTTAGCCAACAATGGACAAGCTATTCTTTGCACTATTCATCAGCCTTCTGCTATCTTGTTTCAGGAATTTGATCGTCTTTTGTTTTTGCAAAAAGGCGGTCGTACTGTGTACTTTGGTGATATTGGCAAGAATTCCAGCACACTTATTGACTACTTTGAGCGCAACGGTGCTGAGCCCTGCTCGCCTGAGGCTAATCCTGCCGAATGGATGCTACATGTTATTGGCGCTGCTCCGGGTTCCCACACTGATATTGACTGGTACCAGACTTGGAGAAATTCACAAGAGTGTGCTACCCTCCACCGTGAACTTGACGAGATGGCTGCCAATCTGCGTAACATTTCTGTCGATGATTCTTCTATCAAGCAGTCTTTTGCCGCGCCTCTCTGGAAACAAACTGTCGTGGTTACTCGTCGCGTATTTCAGCAATACTGGCGTACTCCCTCTTATATCTGGTCCAAATTTGCTCTCTGTGCTATCTCGCCTCTCTTCATTGGTTTCACGTTCTACAAAAGCAAAAACGATATTCAGGGCATGCAAAACCAAATGTACTCGGTTTTCATGTTTCTTGTTGTGTTTGGTCCTCTCTGCCAGCAGATTATGCCTCATTTTGTAACTCAACGCTCTTTGTACGAGATTCGTGAGCGCCCGTCCAAGACATATTCATGGGTCGCGTTTATGATTTCCAATATTGTGGTCGAACTACCCTGGCAGACCCTCATGTCCGCGGTTTCCTTTTTTAGTTTCTACTATCCCACTGGTTACTACCGCAATGCCAGTTTTGATGGCGCTCTCGCTGAACGTGGTGCTAATTTCTTTATGATTGTTTGGGCCTTCTACATCTTTGCGTCAACTTTTGCGCACATGGTTATTGCTTCCATCCCCGATGCTGACACCGGTGGTAACATTGCCAACTTACTGTTTTCGTTGTCTCTGATTTTCTGTGGTGTCATGGCTACTCCTGAGGAAATGCCTGGTTTTTGGATCTTCATGTATCGTGTGTCACCACTGACTTACATTGTTCAGGGTCTTTTGTCAACCGGTGTAGAAGGTGCGCAGATCACCTGCTCAGCGCGCGAGATTTTGACGATTCAGTCGCCCGCAGGCATGTCTTGTCTTGAGTACCTTGGCCCCTACGCCGAGTCGACATTCGGTAAGATCCTCAACCCTAATTCTACTACCTTCTGTAACTACTGCTCCATGACCTCGTCGAAACCGTTCCTCGTTTCAGTGCACGCGCTTGTCGGACAGGCCTGGCGCAACTTTGGTATTATCATTGGATACATTGCGATCAATGTGATAGGTGCACTCTTCTTCTACTGGCTGGGTAGGGTACCTAAAGGCAAGAAGTTGTAAACAGCAATTGTAGTACTACTGGATGCGTACTTTTTTTTGCACAGTTTTTATATTTATTTTCGGTGATTTTTTTTAAATTTACTTTGAATCCATGGAATTTCTTTTATTTTATTGTTACTGGTATATAATATAACATATTTTTTTTAATAGAGCAAGATTAATTAGTTTAATATTCCTAATGCATTAGAAAGAGCCGTAGGCTTTAATAACTATTTTTCAAAAACTTGCAGGAAAAAGGTACTGGTTGGAGGTTTCAAAGAACAGCTCTCCACGAATTTTTACTATATAGAATATAGAACAAAAATTTTGTAACAACAACAAAAAAAAAAAAAATCAAAAGTACAACAAAAGCCAAGCCCTCCTCCAGCAGTACTAACTAGAGATCTATATATAGATAATGTCAACAGGATAGGATCAGCATTGGTTAACAACGACAAAGAAGTATCTTTTTTTTTTTCTTGGGTCAGGTCAAAAGGGCCCCCGCCACTCCTCTGCTCCCGCCCCTTAATTAAACAGCAGATTACTTGATGATGGTGTGGAAGAACTAAATTTACCCTCTCTTTTTCATTATTTTGCGTTTCTGTGACGAAAATAATTGATTAACAGGATGGCTGAATAGATTTGAACCACTAGCAATCCCATAATGACTGCACTTGTACTATCCCAATAGTTTTGACAGTTCTATAAAAGTAAATGTCAATCATCACAATGCAAAGGATTAACAGTATTAGCAATAGTTTTATCAAATTAAATGTCAATTGTGATCATGTTAAATATTAACAGAGTGACTGATAGTTCCATAAATTAAGTTTCAACTATAAGAAAGCTTAACAGCGTTAATAGTTCGATAAATTAAGTTTCAACTATATGACTATGGGCAAGATTACACAAACCAGTGACCGCATCCTTCCGATAATCAATAGTGGCCGAGGGCAAACGCACTTGCTTACTTTTTTGACTTCTTCTTTGAACGCAAATCCTCCTCCTCATCAGAAACATCATCCTCGTCCTCGCTGCCACTTGACTCGTGGTTCGAGTCGTACTCCTCGGGCACATCACTCTCAGAGTCGGCCTGGAAGTCCTCGTCGACACTCTCGTCCTCGTCATCATCCGAGCGGCGCGGGATCATGTCAACATCACCGTCCGAGTCTGAGTCTGCGACCAGCGCGGCGTTCAGCAGCTGTTGCTGCTGCTCCGCCTTGTCGTCCTCGATACGAATACCCTTGGTCTTGATGTAACCTTCTAGCGCCACCTGCTCCTCGCGGTCAATGTTTGAAAACTGGTGCTCTCCACCATTGTTCAGCAGCGTGATTGTAAGATCAAATGTCCGTGACGAGCCACCACCGCCACCACCTAATCGCGAAAATGTCACATATTTGATCTCTGACAGGGGAATGTAAACCGTTGGTTTAGGCACAAACATGAAACATGTCTCGAGCGGGAAAATATATCCCTCACTAGCCTTGAGCGAGCAAGAGACACCAGCCTGGGCGTGAACGCTGGTGAACGATCCCGGCACAATCATCTTGCGGCCAGACAGACCGCGGAACAGGTTTCCAACAACCTCGTGTGTGGCTTCGTCATACCTCTTCTTAAGTTTGCCGGCGTATTTTTGTTCAAACTCAGAGTCGGCAACATTGAGCTCGACCTCGAGTTCATCGTCCTTCAGGAACTGGATCACCAGAAATGGGTAGCGCGTCTGGCCCTGGCGCAATGGTGGATCAAGCTGAATTACCAGAATGTTGTGAATCTCATCAGGCTTGGGCAGCAAAAAGAGCTGCTGAATATTCTGATATTGAATCTTGTAGTCGTATGTCTTACCGCGCAAACGGAACGAGGTCGGGTACATGTCGATATCGTAACGACCACGAGGTGTGAGGAAAAGGATATCGGAAAGCGAGACAATAGCCTCACCGGCGACATCACCAATGTCAGCCTTTTCTTTCAGAGACTCGTAAAACACCTGGGCGGCGCTAGCTTGCTCCCCATCCTCAGCGCCGTTTTCATCTTCGTTATCGTCCTCTCCCTCATTTTTGGTCACCGTGCCTGGCACATAGAACCGGACCTCCACAAGCTCATCACCGGCTTTAACACGCTCACGCGGCTGCTGCAGGTTGAACTCAACGGCAACCTCCGTCTTACCCACCAAGTTTGAGTTGCTCACATCCGCGTATGCCAGTTCAAACGCCGGCTTGCCCGCAACATTAAACGTCATCTCTCCGCGGCCAAAATCAGCTTTGCCCCAGTTCCATCCACGTAGCGAATGCTCGCGCGTCTCCAGCGTCACGTTAAAATTATTGCGCAATCCAGTCTTTAGCTGGTTAAACTCTTCTTGGTCAAAACCGTCGAGTTGCAGGACACCCTGGTTCTTGGTCAGGATGCGGACCTCGTAGCCGCGAGCACCACGGCTCCAAAAAGTAGCCTGAATTTCGTCACCAGAAAGCAGAAACGGTTCCGACGCCTTGACCGCACTGCTTCCGCCGCGGTTCTTTACCTCATGCGCCTTCCAGCCCAGACCAGACGCGGCCATGCGCACGCGCCCTGGCAGTCGGGACTGGTTCAAGTAAATGTTGTCAAACTGTGTAGTCATTTTCTTTTAAGTGCCAATGATGCCGTAGAAAACTGTATAATATGATTTAAAAGAAGGGAATGCGATTGGAGATAAATCTCTTCTTCTTATACAGCTAGTGTGGTGAGGATAGAAAACGCAGAGAGGGCGACGCGTATTTATTTTTCACCGAAAATGACCTAACCCAGGTGTTTACCCTGAAAACACGTTCTTCTAAAAACATAATTGGCAATATGAAACCTCCAATAGTAGACGCGATTCACTATACCAACTACGGAAATTCACAGACCAAAACGTTGACTACAAAAAAGAAGAGATAAAGCCAGTGGCCACTAACCAAAACGACTATGTAAAACATAAAAGGTTCCAAAATTGCAATCACAAAGACTTGTTTATCATTAAATACATGGGTTTAACATATGTGGTAAGAGGAAAAAAAAAAGACCGGATAAGAACATGAGTAGCTTTCTCAGTTCGCTTAGAACTGAAGAGCCTGGCCCTTCTGCTTCTTGTCACCACCAAGCTCGAAGTGCTTGCATCTCTTGAGAGGAAGCTGAGCCTTAGTCTTGCAAACAGTGCATTCCAGACGGAGAACAACCTTCTTGGTAGTCTTAGCCTTCTTGTGGAAAATCTGCTTGGTCTGACCACCGTAACCGCTCTGCTTACGGTCGTAACGACGCTTACCCTGAGCATAGAGGGAGGCCTTACCAGCCTTGTACTGGGTAACCTTGTGTTGAGTGTGCTTGCGGCACTCCTTACCCTTGCAGTAGGTCTTTCTGGTCTTGGGAATGTTAACTAGAAAAGAGTTAGTATTGAAGCCACGAAATACACAGGCATTTGTTGACTAAGTGTACGAGGCGCATGTAGAACAACAGAATGATAGCAAAGGATAAGCCGAAATAATTGAAATTGTCTTTTTTTTTTTTTTTTTAATCGAGTCTTAGACCAAAGCATCAATGGAAAGTATGAAGTCGAAAAACGGTCCGGATTATACCATCAGCGTAATATTAATATCACTATCGTTGAAAACCTCAGAAGAGTCGTAAACAATAATAATTCTAATATTGAAGCTAGCCTGGATCGTTGCCGTAAAATAATCCCTTTAAGGACATCGTCTAATCATCTCGTCCGAATCTTGCTTTCATAAAATCGAAAAAAACTCTCTGTGTGCCTTTCCATCTTTTTTCTGCCAGTATTGGTAGCCTCGTTCTCTCATTCATTTAAAGATCGCAAAACTAGCAATTTTTCATCCTGTCGAATCATTTCCACAAGCTCCAAGTACACTAGCAAAGCAATAAAACTTCAATAGTTCTGAGTTCAAGACATACCCATTGTTAAGGTGTTTCTGTATGTAGACTTGGGCGTTGAGTCGAAGGGTCAAGGGAATTATCAGAAAAGGATTTCTGACACAACTCTCGCACCCCACTCACAAAAAAAAAAAAAAGCTTTCAGGCCTAGAATTTGTTGGTGCTGATATATTTTTAGGCGTGAATATTTTGGAATGGCTACTTTGTGACTATTGTTTTACCCCTTTCGGAAAGTAAATTGAAAAATTTGCATTGTGCGTTTGTCACTAATTATATATTATTTGTCATCAAAAATTTAGCTAGCTTATTTATTTCTTACGCTATATGTTCTAAGTGCCATGTTTCTTGTTGCTCTCACAGTGGCATCACTGACGTACCAAAATGGGCCAGATACTTCATCCTTATAAACTTGTGGAAAAAAAAAAGAGTGTGGCTGCCCAAGTTCAAGAAGAAACAACAGCTGTTGCAATTAAACCAGTCTTGACTGATCTGTCAGCAGTGTTGAATTTTTCAGAAATGACAACTTGTTTCTGATACTGCTTTAGGGCCCAGGTGAGAAAAATCATGGGAACTGAGAATGCGAGATCTAGGCCTACGACACCCCCGTAGCATACTTCTTGTAATAATGGATACTCAGAAATTTTGTACTGAGATGCCGTAATTAAATGAAAAATGTAGGTGGCGAATCATTTAAATGACAGAAAATGTCTATTTTCTGGAAGAAGCCGTGCTTTTATATTCCATGACTTATCGGTTGTGTTGTGATGTAACTGGTGAATTTTGTTTTATAAATGCTTATGCCCAACATTAATCAAAGACACTATTGCAGAATAGTGAGAGCAGTGAGAAGTGTTAATAAGATATAAAGCAATAAAGCTTCTGGTTTCTGGTTAAAATTCCCCATACTTGTAAATTTAGCTACGGATCAAATTGCCCTAAATTATCATATAACAACATATATGCTATTTGTTCAAGTTTCGGGCTCAGATAAAACTCCAGACTCATGGTATTTTGAATTTTGGGATTTTGCCGTCTAAATGTTTAGACAGTCAGGTTAAGGAAAAAAAAAATTATTGTTCTGGTACAATACTATGCAGTACAGCACCCAAAGCCAGATCTAAGAACGTCCGTACCAAAACAAAACAGCCTAGAAATGGCATTACAAAAAGTTGCCTAATTCAAAGTTGTTTTCATCAGTTTACTCAGGAATCATTGATAGCCCGTATCAACCAATCTAGGGTTCTTTCTGTGAAAATATTTAACGCGATAGGTCGATAGCCTAAAAACTTGACAGATTAAAGCCATTGAAGTCCTTATTAAAACATCATGACTTGATCGTTAACTAAAGTATATCAGTACGCAATTCTGATGAATTGTTTAGCATGATATGTTGTTTGTGATTAATATCGAGCATATGATTAACTACAAAAATGTTTAACTGATATTTTTAACTGGCTTAGACTTGAAATACGATATTGTGCTATAGAGATTAAAAAACATGATACCATTCTTAAATAATTTTTGTTATTCTAAATCGTATTTCTCAATTAAGTCAAAAAAGAAGTCAGTTGCAATTTTAATCAGGGTCTTTGACACGAAAACCCTGAGACTTTAGTGCTGATTGTAACAATGACTTTATTATTTTGGTACTCAACACAGTTATTTCTTACTTTTTTTTTTTTTTTTGACTTTAACGTCAATATCAAGAAAATAATAGCACTTGCTTCTCTTTAATATCCAGTTTTGTCAATAACAGTCGTTTGTATGATCCAAAAATGGTCACCCATAAACTTGATGTAATTTAAACAAAAAATCTAGTTCTTATGTATATTTTTTTTATAAATATATATATAACTCCAAGATTTCAAGAGTTGAATTGGACTTGAGTGTGGAACATATTTTTTTTTGAATATATGTACATAAGTTTATAAAACTTACTTTTTGTGATACTGCAGTTGATGCGTAAACAACCTTTCTAGCAATTAAATAATATATAAGAGTCTTTAGAGAATGCTAATTTTAACCACAGTAATGGATATTTACTGTGTATATCAATACATTTCATATCGATTTGTTTTGGTATTTTTGAGGATAAATTCCACTTTTAAATCAAACGACACTCTTGCGTTGAAACTTACAAGCAATTCCCATGCATGTTGACCTTGATAT
>JAJMRT010000017.1:0-19574 GCA_030558065.1 Geotrichum phurueaensis
TTTTTTTTTTTTTTTTTTTTTTTTTTGATTTTGAGAGATGGGTTTACACCAAAGGTAGATGTAACAGGCCTTTCAAAGCCATCTAAAGCCAACTCGTATCCAGAAAACTCTACAGATAAAATATAGAAAAACACATTGTCAGCATGTCGAAAGCGGTATTGTTCATCAGTAAAATACACTAATACAAATTGTGTAAAGATGTTATTAATTTTTAATCATGTAAAAAATCAACAGCAGCCCGAACAATCATTTGATATATATATAATCAGTTTATTGTTCTTATAACTATTTGATAGCAGATCGTGAAATTAAATGCCAAAATCTATGGTTAGCCAACAAAAAAAGAAAAAAAAGTGCTTAAATAGACTGCTTAAAAAATGGCAGAAATGGTATTCCGTTTCAAAGAAAACAAACGTTTGGTGCTTTTGTGCATAGACCGTAAAGAGGAAAAGAAAAATTTTAGAGTGAGTGTCATGTAGATTAACATGCTTTTTAATTTCTTTTGTTATGTTGTGAGAGACATGACAAGTAATTACATAGGAGTGGAAATTAGCAAACCCAACATGTTTTTGGCAAGCTTTGTTATTTATGTTTCGATAGCCCCAAGTTTTCTTGTTGGTATTGATTTCTAATAGATGAATTTCATGTATATTTGATGAGCTGGTCCCGGAACGCACCCGACTGAATGCCTTCGGGTTCTGTCAGTTCCTAACCCTAACTATTACAACGTTTGCCCATATAAAAATTTCTCGCCAAATCGAGAACGATTTGGCTTAAGGATCAACTTGTAAAAAAAAATAAAAAGAGTCAACTTTGGTTTTTCTTCATCTGAGTCTTCTTTTTTTTTTTGTTTCATCAATCTGATTCATCTTCTACTAATCTTTGCCAAAGATTTAAAAGGACCTTTATTTTCCCTCGCCATCCATAAACTGAGAACCCCATCCTACGCGAAAAAAAAAATAAATAAATAATAAACAAGAAAAACTTTCTAAAGCAGGCAATCATCCAACACTCTCGAAAAATGGCTCCTCAAATTCAACCTTCTCTGGATTCGATAAAATCCTACATCTCTGATCTCAAGGACCAGGCCAATGCCCCGAACTTATACCCAATTTACACCTTCCTTCCGGCGCTTGATGTGAATCCCCACGTGGCATACTTGCGGATTGCTCGCCCCGGTGACACCAAGAATAAGCCTCAACCTTCTTTCTTGTTTGAGTCTACCCTCGGAGGTGAAAACCTTGGTAGATATTCCTTCATTGGCTCTGCCCCCCGCAAGACTATCATTACCGGTAACGGCCACGGCCCTGATGTGGATCCTTTGGATCTCCTTGAAAAAGAACTTTCTCAGTTCCGTCAAGTTCAGCTTCCCTCTATCCCCAGTCTTTCTGGTGGTGCAATTGGTTACGTTGGCTATGACTGTGTCAGATACTTTGAGCCCAAGACTCTGAGAGAAAACCAAAAAGACCCTCTTAAGCTCCCCGAGGCTGCTCTGATGCTGTTTGATACTGTCATTGCTTTTGATCATGTTTTCCAGAAGATTCAAATTATTCACAATATTCATCTCCCAACTGCTTCTGACCCCGAGGGTACGTTGGCGACTAGATATCAGGAGGGTATTGAAACCATCAACAAGATTGCTGATATTCTTCAAAACGGTCAGGACTACCATCCTCCCCAGCCTGCCATCATTCCCAATGCTGAGTTTACTTCTAACATTGGTCAGAAAGGTTATGAAAACCACGTCAAGACATTGAAGGAGCACATCCTGAAAGGTGACATCATTCAGGCCGTCCCCTCTCAGAGAGTTGCAAGACCTACATCCCTTCACCCTTATAACATCTATCGTCATTTGCGTACGGTAAACCCCTCGCCTTATTTGTTCTATATTGACTATCTTGATTTCCAAATTGTTGGTGCTTCTCCCGAGCTGCTTGTCAAGTCTGACAAGGGCAGAATCATTACTCACCCTATTGCAGGTACTGTTCCCCGTGGCAAGACCTTGGAAGAGGACAACCAGCTTGCTCATCAACTCGAAAACTCAACCAAGGACAGAGCCGAGCATGTTATGCTTGTTGATCTGGCTCGTAACGACATCAACCGTGTCTGTGATCCCCTGACGACCAGCGTCGACCGCTTGCTAACTCTCGAGAGATTTTCTCACGTTACCCACTTGGTTTCCCAGGTTTCTGGTGTCTTGAGAAAAGACAAGACTAGATTTGATGCTTTCAGATCTATCTTCCCGGCCGGTACTGTTTCTGGTGCCCCCAAGGTCCGGGCCATGGAACTGATTGCTGATCTTGAGAACGAGCGCCGTGGTGTGTACGCTGGAGCCGTCGGTCACTGGGGTTACGACAAGAATTCCATGGATACCTGTATCGCTTTGAGAACTATGGTTGTCAAGGATGGCGTTGCCTATTTGCAAGCCGGTGGTGGTATTGTCTATGACTCCGATCCCTATGATGAGTACATCGAGACCATGAACAAGATGAAGGCTAACAACACTTGCATTAGAGAGGCCGAGGAGATCTGGTACAAGAAGCAGCAGGAGAGCAAGAATTAATTAACATTTCGTATAATATTTTGGTTAGAATGTAGATACAATGCTTTTTTTTTTCTGTTTTGCTTTTTATAGTTTTGAACTCGAATAAACAATTATTGAAACTTTTGGTAATGTTCAAAAAATATGAACAAGAATAGAAAATATGAATAGAAATAGTGATAGGGGAATGACATAGACATCTATTTCTTTTTGGAATCTTTCGTAACTCGTTTCTTCTTTGTGCGACCACCTTCGAACCCAGCCCGCTTCTTCACCTTTTTGGGCTTGCCCTGTGAATTCTTGGCCTTAAAATCGGGCTTCTTTTTGTTTTGGTGCTTTTTCTTGAGATTTTTGTCTGATTCTATCGGCTTTTTATCATTACTTGTGATAGAAATGTTGTTGTCGTTGTTGCTAGTGCTGGTAGTGGTATTGTTAATGCTGCTGGTTGAATCGGTGTTGGCTTTCTTTGGCGCTGGTTCGTTCACTTCCCTGACTTCAAGATCTAGAGTTTGTTCTTCCTGCTCTTCTTCCTGTCTCTTTCGTTTAAGTGTCTGTCGCTCCTTGTTACTCTTTTGTCGCTCTCTTCGTGCCTCTAAAATCGCTTCTCTATTCAGCGGGGCACCCTTAACGGCAGTACCTGGGGCCTTACGCTTCTCCCGCATCTCCTGTATCCGCTGTGCTATCTTTGTTCGCAGCTCTTGCAGTCTCTGTGGGTCGGGTTTAGGCTTTTGTGCTTTTTCCTTTCTCCGTTTGCTCTTGAGCTCCTTTTCTGCATCAAGAGCATTGCCCTCATCGTCGTAGACAATATCAATCTCATTGTCGCTGTGACCCAGCTCCTCAACTTCACCTTCTTCCTCGTTATTTTCCTCAGAATCATCTAAAGGCTCCTCACTAGTCATTTCCTGCTCCTGGATTCGCTGTTGAATTAGTGCCGCAGTGGGAGGAGCAGTAGCAGGCGGGGCATTTGCGACCCGCTCCTTAAACACATCTTCTGCAGTCGATTTAGATTCCGGGTCAAACTTGTTCTTTTTCGCCTGCTTGGCCTCTTCTTTACTTTGCTTTTTTCTGTTCCACTGCGTTTTCGTATCATCGTCATAGTAGTATTTAGCGGGAATCAATGAAAGCAAACCATCGAAGGCTGTTGAATGCGATTTTAACCTCTCCTGTGAAAAAGAATTAGTTCTCCCGTTCTTTAAACCACACGACAAATCCTAGATCACACTGCATCCATACCTCTAACGTTTTGCTCATTATGATTCTCTTAATTTTCAGTACGGAAATGGAAATATCACAATGGTGAAGTCACAACGATTGTATTGTGATGCCTTTGTCAATGTAAAAAATGTTACTTCAATTTTTTATATTTATTTTTGTGTAAAGAAAAATTTCAGAAAATTGGGAGGAATCAAGCCCTTTGATCCATTGCCACTGAAATGTTCCGAGGACTGAGATATTCTCATGGTTGCCCTCCCTAACCCAGTTTATGGCTGCCAATCTTTCGTTTTTTTGTTTTTTTTAGTTTTTGTCGTAAAGACTGTAGAGCTGATGGATTTAGATTTTGCTGCTGCTTTTTTTCCAGTTTTTTTGTTGCCTTCCTTTCTCTCTCCTTCTTTCAAACACAAGACACCGGTTTCAATCACAAGGAATACGTTTAGTAGAAGTTTCATTTACTGTTGTCCTGCTCAATTTTTTTGTACAACCACTTTTCATTTCTCTAGATTGCTTAGAGCTCGCCCAATTGATCACAGCAGTAAACTACAATTCTCTCATTATTTCCGTCCCTATGTCAAACAACCTGTTTTATCTCATCTCACTCCCTCAGAGCGCTGCTCCCAGTGGTGGTGACCCTGAGCTTCAACTGGAAAGCTGGTATGCTCAAAACTTGAACATTTCACCTTCTGATGTGACGCCTTTGAATATCCCCGTTTTCAAGATTGGTACCTTAGACAGTCTTGTTCAGCAGTCCGAGGAGCTCGCCAAGCTCGACAGCCAGTTCCACGGTGTGGTCTCAAAGCTTAGCGATATCATTGATTCTGTATATGAGGGTAATGCGGCTAAGATTGCATCAGCTAAAAAGGTCAATGGAAGTATGTATTTTACTTGAATGTCGTTATGTGCCTAAAATCCAATACTAATCTACTTTACAGAGTCTCCTGAAGCTTACATCAAATCCTTTTCGTGGATTGCCAGCAAGTACCGTATTGACAAATCTATTCCTGAGCTTGTGGATTTACTTTCGAAGGACACTTTCTCTCTTGACGCAGATGTTAGATCCACTTACACCAACTACACTGCTGCGAAAACCAATCTTACTACTGTCGACAGAAAGCAAACGTATGTGACATATCAATCCAGATTACACTTTTTCAGGCACTAACAAACTCACAGAGGCAATCTTTCTGTTCGTTCTCTGCACGACGTTGTCAAGCGCGAACATTTCGTTCAAGAGTCTGAATATTTGACGACTATTCTTATTGCTGTTCCTAAGTCTCAAACGAAGGAGTTCCTGACCACCTACGAAACTCTTACCCCCATGGTTGTTCCCCGTAGCGCCTCTTTGATTGCCAGTGACGACGAGTATGCTTTGTACAACACTACTCTTTTCAAGAAGTACCTCAACGAATTTACGCTCAAGGCTCGCGAACACAAGTGGACTCCTCGTGAGTTCAAGTACTCCGAGGAATTTATTGCCGACCTCCGACAAGAACTACAAAAGGCAACTGAACAGGAACGCAAACTTTGGGGTGATGTGGTTCGACTTTCACAAGCATCTTACAATGATATTATTCAGAACTGGACTCACTTGAAGACCATTCGCGTTTTTGTTGAAGCTGTTCTTCGCTACGGTCTCCCCCCTAATTTCATCAACACTGCAATTTTGGTGCCACAGAAGCAGCAAAAGAAGATTCAAGACACCCTTATTGCTAAGTTTGGCTACCTGGGCGGAAATGCGTTTCAGAAGGACAAAAATGGAAAGCTCAAGGCTGACACGGACCTTCATGAATATGGTGCAATTGTCGATGCTGAATACAAGCCCTTTGTCTACGAGGAATTGGAGCTTTTTGCATAGAAATGAGTCTCTTCTTTATTTTCTCAAATGTCTTTAGTGTTTTTTTCTTTTTTCATATAATATTTTGTAATACCTGCCAATTTTTTATCCACGGAAGGACTGTTACTGTTCCATACCAAGTCATAAAAAAATAGATTTAGTTGGAAAATCAGTTTCTTGCCCTAATATCTAATACTTATGTCTCAAAAGGTAACTTCTTAACAAGCCCTTGTAACCAAAATGCTACTCGCAAAGAAGGATGTTTCCCGTTGACCCACGTTTTTTTTCAAAAGAAAATACTGACGGGCCTTAATTTGAAAAAAAAAAAACAGACCATTTTTCCAAGACTGCCACCGCAGCATAGACGCAGTTGAGCTAGGTTGCTTGACGTATGGCTAGGCACTGTCATAATAAAGGCTTTCAGCGGGTTAAAATAGATAGGTAGATAGGTAAGTTAAGTAGATAATCAGTTTATTGTCCTTACATCAAATGCTTACCAATAGAATTACAAAGAAAATAACATACAAAAAAGCCATGAATTTCTAAACCACTTGTCTCTATGAGACTGGCAAGGCAGTGGTGCTAGCGCGTATTTCAAGTTCAAGCGTTCGATCGCGCCGAAGGGTTGAAATTTCTCTAAAGGTATTTTTTAAACTTGTGTTATTGTTACACTTGTCAGTGTCTCAAAACATGACATTTAAAATTGAGATCACAAAAGAATGAATTTCAGCTTTAATAATAATGATAAAACTTATTTTGATTGATTGATTGATCGTTTGTTTGTTTTTGTCCGGTCAATCGGCATATCATACAAGATTATTTATAAAAGGGAACCCTAACTGTGATATTTATATAGACAGTGTCTCATAACCATGAAGACCGATGTTTATCTAATTTCTGTTTCGTAAGCTTTCGCTTTAATTGCCATGTACACTTAACCATTGCCCGGATTGCTGAGAATTCTCGTCCTAGTACTAGTTCGCCAGTACCAGACACCTCCTAATAAAAAAAGTCTTTTTTTTTTTTAAAAAAAAAACTTAAAAACGTCGGACAGTGATAATCCACAATGGGTTTGTAAGGGCTCCTAATAAAAAGTCCTATAGGCGGCGTGTTTGTGAGGGGCACTCACCTCTCGATATTCAAAAACCAACAATAAATTGTGGTTCTGAACTGGTAATACTCATGTATTTTCTGTCATCTTCAGTGTTCAACAAACTACCTCACCACTGAAAAATTATTCGGAATAGTGAGGTATGTAATCGGTAAAATTTTTTTTACCATCCTCAACCACCCTCCAGAGGGTGGTGAGGTCCTGTTGCCAGGATTTGGATCTGTCGTTTCGGTTCACCTTGGTCCCTAAAATTTGGACAGGCTTGTTTAGCCGTCTTTCATTTAGGAATCAGGTATGCCATGTTATAAAATTGCCGTCTTCATTTGACATTTCGTCGAAATATCATTTTTGTTGTTGTCGTGAACCACCTCGGATTCATCTCTTCAGCAGAAAAGATGAAAACATCAAGGATGGAATCTTCAGAATGAGGCTGGTAATGCTCATCCACTGCCATATCATTTATTGTACTTTTGGATAAATGATGCGTTTATTTTCATCCAAAGACGGGGTGCTTTTAACGTCATCCCAGGACGTAAAAACTAATTTTGAAAATATACCTTAAAAAATAGAAAACACAGAAAGTTTACTCTAGTTATAATTGCAAACAATATTTTCAGAAATTCTCCTGATGGCCCAGTTGGCTAAGGCGCGAGACTGTAATGGTTAATTGTAATCTTGAGATCGGGTGTTCGACTCACCCTCAGGAGATATTTTTTGTTCTTTTCAATTTAACTCAGTTAATGGCAATCTTTTTTGTCAACCCACATGAATTCATTCCAATAAAATTTCATGTCATCAAATGTCAAAAGGTCTGGCATGTGTTGCATTTTTAGTTTCAATGAGATGCGAGGCTAAGTTTTGACAGAGCTATGTTGTATGTTGTTGAAGCCTCTCAGACTTGCGCACATGGTTCTGATTTTTTGAACCCAACCCTCAATTTTGCCTTCCTCAAAAAAATTCTGATTTCCCATCTCAACCCAACTACGCACACGTATGTCGAAATTCATATAATAATGTCGAGACTCAGAAAAGCTACAAATAGGCTCTTGAAGAATCCTGAGCATGATTTTGATGATAAAGAGTTTTATGATGAACAAGGCAAGTATATGAATATTATTATTTTTAAATCAATTCGTCATGCTGGATCAAGATGATTCTTTCGAAATTTCAACTAACATCAATGAACAGAGCAGGACAAGATTATAAAGGATTTCGAACTCGACAATTTAGAGGCTGAAGCACAGTATAAGGTATGCGTTTTAAGCAATTGTTTTTACTACTCTATTAACATGTTTTAGACGGCCTTTGTGGCCACAATGCTTGCACCAACACCAGCTTTTCTAATCCTTCCTTACTGCCGGCATAATTCAATTCTGTCACTATTCGCCCTGATATCGATTTTCACATCAGTATACATTTTGCTTTCATTTGAAAAAAGCGTTCCAGTATTTTTTTTCTTAAAAAATAAAATTTCAAAGGGCCCGGTTGCACTGACCCCGTTTGAAAAGTACCTGCCGCCGTTGAACGTCGGTTTGGCAGCGACGGTCTTGCTTTGTGGCTACCAAAAGCACAGCCCGTGGATGGGCTACGACTACATTTGGCTACTGCCATCAGTTTCAGTTTTTACAGCGATGTTGCTTAGACAATGGATGATTGACTCGTTGTCTGACATTACCACGCTGAAAAGCGCACGATACAACCTGAAGGGCGCATAGGGTCTTGGAAATAAGACATAAAATATCTGACCTGGATAGTCAAACTTTGTACTTGTGTGGAATCGTCTATCATTGATTTTATATTCAAATTCTAATTATCTAATGAACTGATTTGGAAAAACGAAAATAAAAAAAAAGGTCGTTTCAAAAATGAACATAAACACCCAAAACGTAAACAAAAAAAAACCTCCCCATCTGCTTTTCTAATAATTCTATTTTGCTGCATTACAGCAACTATCTTTTGCCTATACCCTCATCATGGCTCCCCCTGGTGATCATAAGGCCACTCCTAGCCGCTCGTCTATTGCGGCTAGCGAGCTGAGCTTGCAATCAACAACTTCCTCGTCGAATATTAAGGTCATTGCCAGATTTAGACCAGAAAATGAAATTGAACGAACTAATCAAGGCTCTATTGTCGTCGACTTTCTGTCTGAGGACTCCTGTCAAATTAACACTAAAGACTTCAATGGTACATTCACATTTGACCGTGTTTTCAACACGGAAAGTCAACAAGAAGAAGTCTTTGAATACAGTTTGCGACAAACTGTCGATGATCTGATGAAGGGTTATAACGGAACTGTACTTGCTTACGGCCAGACCGGCTCTGGTAAATCCTATACCATGATGGGATCAAGTATTGATGATTCTATTTATAGAGGTGCAATTCCCCGTATTGTCGACATGATTTTTGAAATGATTCTGCAAAGCAGTTCCGACATTGAGTATACAGTCAGGGTCAGTTATATGGAGATCTACATGGAGAGAATTAAAGATTTGTTAAATCCCCGCAACGACAATTTGCCAATTCACGAAGACAAAGCTAGAGGTGTTTACGTTAAAGGTCTTACAGAAGAGTATGTATCGAGCGCTGAAGAAGTTTACGAAGTCATGCGACAGGGAAGTGGAGCCAGAGCAGTCGCCTCCACCAACATGAATCAGGAGTCTTCACGCTCACACTCAATTTTCGCCATTGTCGTTACTCAAAAAAACACAATTTCGGGAGCTCAAAAATCAGGTCAATTATTTTTGGTTGATCTTGCAGGTTCAGAAAAGGTTGGTAAAACAGGTGCGTCTGGCCAGACCTTGGAAGAGGCCAAAAAAATCAACAAATCGCTTTCCGCTTTGGGGATGGTAATCAACTCTCTTACAGACGGTAAATCGTCACACGTTCCTTACAGAGATTCCAAGCTGACAAGAATTCTGCAAGAATCACTTGGTGGTAACTCGCGGACAAGTTTGATTGTGAACTGCTCACCTTCTAGTTTTAATGATTCTGAGACACTCTCTACTTTGCGGTTTGGTGTACGTGCGAAAAACATCAGGAACAAGGCCAAGATTAACACCGAATTGTCACCTCTGGAGCTTCGCCAACTCCTCAAAAAGAGCCAACGCCAATTGGAAGCTCGTGTTATATACTCCAACAAACTTGAAGGTGAGTTGGTGGTCTGGCGTAATGGTGAGACCCCCGGAAAAGATACCTGGGTTACTATTGGCAGCCTTGACGCCCTTAAAACTCATGCGTCAAACAATTCTGTTTCTTCGGCGTTTTCGACGACATCCAGAAGTACGTCAGCTCTTTCGTCACGCCCCACCACACCTAGTTTATTGAAGACAAGCAAGACATCGCATACCAAGAAACAGAGTACTCCTGACGACCCTTCGGCACCCTCATCAACATCCTCTTCGCCAGTTCCTCCAGAGACTTCTGAGGATGTTGAATCTATGGAAGATTTCATTAGACGCGAAAATGAACTGCAAGACCAACTTTCTGAAAAAGAGGCTTTTATTAATCAGCAAGAGCAAGCTTTGTTTGAGCTGAGAGCTCAGCTGAACACCAAGAAATCTGAGGAACTGAACACAACCAAAGAGACCGGCGAGCTGAAGCTGCAAGTTGACAACTTGAACTACGAAAAGAAGGAGCTTGAAATCAAGACTACCGGCCTGAAGGAGGAAAACGAACAGCTTAACAAAGACTTGAAGGAAGCTAAACAGAAAATAATAGAGCTTTCTGTGTCATCATCGCCTTCAAACTCAGAAGAAGATAATCAGAAGACTACTGCTACAAATGAAGAGACTTTTGATTCACAGAAACGCAAAAAGATGAGCGAGATCTTTGGATCATTTTACAACCAAGCCAGTGAAACCGATACTTCTGCTACTGCTACTGCCCTGGAACAAGCGATTATTATGCTTAACGAAATTAAACTGACAGACAGCAACTTTGAAGAGCAATTGTCAGCTGCTAAGGCAAAGCTTTCGACCACGCTTGAATCATTGGGCAAGGCCAATGTGAAAAGCATTGAGGATACCTTGAAATCTCAGGATGCTAAATTCCGTCAGTACGTTGAGGAACTAGAAGAGTCCGAGGAGACTAAGAATCAAATTGAAACTGCTTACGAAGCAAGACTCAAAGTCAATGATGAAACCTCATCGCAACTTTTGGCAGAAATTAGTAGGCTGCAAAAGGAAAACCACGAGCTGCAATCTAAGCAACCTATCACTCTGCCGTCTGCGGGCGCAGAAAAAGAGAATGGCGACGGCACTGCCATCCAGGAGGCAGCAGCGGCACAGGAGAAGATTCAGTCAATGCAGAGCCACATTGAGCAGTTTGAAACTATGAAGACTGCGCTGATGAAGGATCTTCAAGACCGTTGCGAACGCATTGTGGAACTCGAGATTTCGCTCGACCAAGCGCGCGCGCAGTACAATCTTGCGATCCGCGACACCAACAACAAACAACAGCAAAAGAAGATGGCATTGTTGCAGCGCAACCTAGAACAGCTCACTCAAGTGCAGCGCCAGCTTGTTGAACAGAACGTGGTTCTTAAGAAGGACGTGGCCATGGCCCACAAGATTCTTGATGCTCGTAACGACCGCATCCAAACGCTTGAGTCTGCACTCCGTGACTCTCAAAACCGATTCAATCAGGAGTCCGAGCTGTTTGAAACCAAACTGACGTACCTGCGGGAGAAGCTGCTGGAAGTCAAGAAGGGCAACAATGGTATTAACAACAATGGTACCGAGGACGCCGCCGCAGTGCAAAAGACGATTCCCATGGTCGCCAGCGTTGGCAGCAACAACCGGGTTGCCCACTATCCGGATCTTTCGCCAGTGGGAACGCAGCCTTACCAGGGCGCCGGCATTGGAAACACCAAAATTGTTAAGCCTCTTCGAGGTGGCGGCGGCGGCAGCACCAGCGCCAAGGAGGGCCTTTGGAACAAGCTTAACTCTATTGTGAATATGACGCCATGATTTTTTTTTATTTTATTTTTGTGATTAAGAATATATAGAGACGCTGGCCTGATTAATTTTTGTATTTCATTTTTGTTTATCTTTACATGTATAATGGATAGTAATATCAAGTTGTACAATCATCAGAGTTATAATTTGAACATATTCCTAGTACTCTCATACCCCAAACAAAAAAAACAACAACTAACTTTTCAAGTGTGATCTAAAATCTCATAAGCTTCATCACCACTGTCACCAACCCACTCAATTATCTCTTCTTTCATATCAGCACTCCAAGAATCATCAGTATCAATCAGAAGACTGTGATGATCAACCCGCGTTTGACTAAACGGTCTTTGGGTTGACTGGGAAACAAAATCTGGACTTTTTGGCTTCGCCTTGACTACAGGCGTAACCACTAAATTGGATTTGGATTCAAGCTTTAGCATCATTTCTTCTACTTTGATGTTGTGTTTGAGAGAATAATTTTGCCAGTAACTTTTTTTGGCGGTGGCTAGGATTTCCTAGTATTTTTTTTCCAAATATAAATCAATTAGCAGAGACCCTTTCAAAAAATAAAAAAACAACAACACTTATCAGGTGGATTCTTCGGCTTGAGGAATCTTTTATTTTGCTTGTTAATAAGTATTATGACTTACAGCTTGCTTTTTACCTGCAATAGGAAGCGGGTACTGACACAGAATGTTTACAATCTGGTTCAAGGCATCGGTTTTAATTGGGCTTGGTCCGGATGGCGTGCCCGGGAGACCTGTGCGCGGGAACAAGTGTCGGATAAACTGCACGATTTCTGGATCCACGCCTCCAGCCAGCGATACTAACAAACTTGAAACAAGGGCATTGATGATTTCAACTAACATGACATGTCGAGGATCAGAGATTGTGAGGGCCTTAGGGGGCTCACATCGGATATTGAAAATAATACTTTCATTTGTTGTTTTGAAAGCCGCTATAGACCGGGGCACACTTGCTAATGCGAGGTCATGCAAAGGCGGGTAAGATAATACATCACTAATGGTTTCTAAACTGGCATTGTTTTCAGTTACCGGAAAAGATGTTGCAATTTTACTGAAAGGCAGAGACTCATTGTCAGTAAAACATTTTGCCGCAAGCTCAGAGTCTTTTTTTGCTTCATCCGCCTCAGTTGATGGCAAAGTCACGGTAATCACACCTTCTTGACTATCTTTCTTTATGTCTGCACTAATATGGCATTGATCTGGCCAGATCTAAAACATGCATGCTGTGTTAGCTTAAAATGCCCTTATTTTGTTTGCTTTCTAGTGCATAAAAACTTTTGGTCTCTCTGCTGCTGCCCCAATCTTAATCGCTAATCATTCTAACTTCATCAAAGCAGTAACAGCAGCCCCAACAAAGTCTATCAAACTTCTTGATTCTTTTTTTTTTCTATTTTATAAAAATAGCTTTAGATATACTAACCCATCCGTTTTGTACCGCAGCTTTGAGCATGTAAAGATCTTTTTTGCTCGTAAGCTCTTCAAACCGAAATTGCAGATTCTAAAGTAGATACTCGTGGAAATGGATGAATGTCAATACTTTAATCAGCTGTTTAAACCAAGGATTCTCTAAACAAACTCACTATGTTGGAAGACTTTGCAATTCCCTTGTACACAAAAAGCTCTGCTTGTACCACAATCTGGGCCTCTAAAGTCGCGGCCATTGGAGGGCCCTTGGTAGTATTCTTTCGCCGATCTAGTATTTCCTGGTACTGTGTAGTTGTCAGAGACAAATCCCCAGGAAAGACATACTTGTACGACCAGGCGGGCATTACGCGTTTGCAGTATATAAATAATAGGGATTTTTGTATTTCTTTTGATTGACGAAAGGAAAAATGATGTAGTGATAAAAAGAAAACTACAATATTATTTTGGGTGTTTATATTTAAATAATGAGAAATTAACCGATATATATATGTGTGCCATTATAAATTAGTGTGCGGGTTGTTACACCATTAAACCACTCATAGATATTCTGTCTCAGTATATGTCAGGCCTGTAATGTCGGCATCAGTTGTAAGCTCTTCCTCAATAACGAGACTCTCTTCGACTCGCGGGATGGCACCAGAGCCATTCATTAATGTTATGCTTGCGCTGCTGCTCTTGCGGCTCGGCTTGATAATCTTGTGCTGAGCAGTGTTGTATGACCCACAGTTTGCGCACTTGAGTCCTAAAAAGTGGAAGTTCACTCCACTTTTTGCTAAGCAGTCATTACACACTACAACTGCGCGCCACTTGCTATAAGGATCAGGCATAGGCTGCTGCTCAATATCACGATCAAGAATGCGGAACTGTGCCGCCATGTTGATGACGGATCGCGAGCATGTCGGGCACTTGTAAGAGGTCTTGGTGTGCTGTCGGAAGCAGTTTTGGTGGATGGAATGCCCACATGACATGAAGACAACTGTCTCCGTTGATGTAAACATGTACTCGCCGCAAATCGGGCAGTCACATTCGGTCGAGTGTTCAATGCATCGGTGAGAATCCTTCAGGTCAATAGACATGCACACATTGCACGTCTTACAATGAAAAAAGTCCTTACCTAATCCCTCGCCAATCCTGCATAGTCCACAGTCCGCACAGTGATAAATTGATTTGGTGTTGTCATCGTCCCACAGTTTACACTCCTTGCAATAGTACCGGGCCATTTGCATGTGACATCCAGCACAATCCTGCCCGACAGTCTGAGCGAGCCCACAGTACATGCATAGCATATGAGCAGTCTCAGGACGGATAAGCTTGTGAGACTCAACCTCGTCATGGCAAAGTCTACATGTATACCACTGGTAGCAAGTAGAGCATTCTAATTTGCATCCGCGCTGGTAGTGTTGGCAGCCTAGAATGTCATCGTTTTCGTTAAAATATGTCGGTTTTAAATCGGCAATCGTTGCAACGGGCTTCCTGGTGCTGACCGGTTCGTGGTGATAATCGTGGTGGGAATGATCTATATGTTGTGGCTCATCATTTTCAATTAATTCCTCTTCATCACCCTCTTCATCATTTTCTTCTTCCTCATACAAATCGTCAGGCGAAGAAAGCTTGGTAATGTGGTAGTAACGCTCGGTCATTAGTCTCTGTACCCGCTTATCACGCTCTCTATCAGAGAGGCTAAGGTCCTTGATCTCTTTGATTCGTTGACGCAGATCAGACTCGTCTAAGGCAAGCTTTGAGGGTGACAGTTTCTTTTTCTTGGATAAATGAGATGCGGAAGCTGTATGGACCGCCGATGACGAGGAGGATGGAAGAGATCCCGCTGAAGATGAAGATGCAGAATTATTCAAATTAAAAGCCATACTCGCCGAGTCTAGCTCCGTGTCCAAAGCGGATGATTCGACTAGGCCAACCGGTTGGATAGGTGGACACACCGAAGGTTCTGTTGCGGCAAGAATACCCTGGGGCTCGCCACCATCTCTCATTCGGGCGTTCCATGAGTCGTTAAATTGTTGAAAATATTTTTGGATTAGCCATTTGCTGCTTGTGTTTTCACTAGCGCCATTGGATGCACTACCACCGCTCCTTGTGGTACCACTATTTCCTTTGCCTTTACCCTTTTTGTTGCGTTTGTTTTCACTCGCATGTGCGGGGAGAATAAACCTGCCAATAAGCTCAATTTCATCGTCATCGTCATCATCGTCGTCATCAAGCATAAGTTTTGTAATGTTTAAAAAAGGCTGATCAGACAGGGGGTTTTTGGGCTCATTTTCTTGATGTTGTTCAATATCTTTGTTAAATGACAGCTCCTCTTCTCCCTCCTCGTTTTCGTAATCGGACTCGTCATCGGTAGTAGTCGACAGTTGATTCAACAACTGCGAAATATGCTGCGGAAGTCTAAGCTGAGGAAGCTGAGGTATATAGGAATCCATCATAGAAAAAGCTCAACCAGTACAAAAAATAATAATTGAAAAATATCAAGCAAGAGAGGAGGTGAAAAAAAAATGCAAAAAATATGAACGATGAATAGAACGTGAAAATCAAAGGAATTCGAAAAGTCAACTTGTTCAAGGGAAAAAAAAAACAAAAAAAAAGTTCATTAATATATTATATTCCTATTTGCGTAAAAGCCGCGACCTGGTACAAAACCGGAAAATTGGTGCTAAGTTGTCAACATCAGACTTTATGCAGCTTTCATGACCACAGCACGTGAGGATTCCGGGGTCGTGATTACCGAGTTCAGGTTCTGAGGGTCTTAGCCCGACTGTAGTCATCAAGCTTATATCTCGCTGGTAATATCTACGTGATAGCAAGGAGATCGATCCCTCAACGCAGTGGTACACTCACTAAGAATGCGGGACTCATCAGCCATCAGTAGCGATGGCTTGGATTGCTTGTTGTGCTTGAGCTTTGTTTACGGCCTTAGTAGGTAAGTAGAAGTTGTGTCTCTTGTTAGTACTCGCTTATAAAGAGTTCCTCGGTTGGTAGGCGCAGAGGGTCCTCCGTCACTCCTCGCAAGAAGGACGCCTAACCTAATGCTGAACAATACTGATACTTACTTCTATATGATTTCTCGGACAATTCACTGACAGTAGGAACTATGCTAATACTCGCGGTGTTCTATCTTTACGCTGCTCCGAGTGTTCAGGCCTAAGCCGTAATCACTTCCTAACAGACAGTACGTTTTCCAAGCGAAATAGTATATAAGAGTTGTAAGAGTAGTGCGTAAATATTGAGAGAATTCTAGATGGTAGAGTAGAGTTGTTTCTCTTCACGTTGAGTTGTCTCAACATTGTTGCAAATGCTTCCTTGCTGTGATTCTTCCAAAAGTGGCGTTGCGGAGGTCACTCCTCTTCCTTCCGTTCCTTCTGCAATCACTTCTCGAAGGTTGCGCTGCTCTGCAACTTACACAAGAACTTTATTAGCAATGTCTTATACAATTAACAGAAGACACCTTGTGTCTTGGGATTTACACCTTATGCTCGGCCCACCCAGGGTGCCGAGACAACAGCTTATATTTTATCATCATCAGCATCGTCAAAACATCATCAACTTCGTTAAAAATAAGCATTAATAAATCTAATCGCCCTTTTCAGAGAGCACTTGCTTAACGGGCTCGGTCTCATGGATGTATAGACCATTCTCTTGTATATACCGGATGACACTGTTAGGAATGAGGTACTGCACAGACATGCCTCTACGTATAAACAGCCGGACCTTCGTGGAGCTGATATCATTGTAAATGAGCTGTTTAATAACTAGCACGTTCCTCCTGTGTTCATACATGATGTCATGGGACAGCAGAAACGATCTCACGTCTGAGCCAGTCCGCTCAACAATGAGACATCCATATCTACCGAGGATGTGATGCAAGTCTTCATTTGCCCACACATTGGGCTCACCCATCGACTCAATCAAATCACCACCAGCAAGGAGCATAATCTTAACCCCCTTTTGCTTGCCAGACGATGTGGCAATACCACCGCGGACAATGTTAATTTCATGATTAAAATGATCCAAGACCACAGCGGTCCGCTGGTAGCTTGGTTGCAAAGATTCCCATGCGTCAACCATGAGCCACGAGGAAGTCCGCTCGCAGGCCAACTCGCACATTCTAACTCTGTGAACGGCCTCAGCGAGACCTTGCTTTTTGTAATTATCAGAAACAGGGGAGTAATAACCACCGATAACCTCAAATCGAGTCTCTTCTCTAATAGAGTCCATAGCCATCTCAAACATTCTCAAATGAAGATAGGTAATGGGCGAGAAAGAGCCGCAAGCAACGATGACGAGAGGCGACTTGGTCTCATCAAGCATAACATTAGCCAGACGATGAGTAGGAAATTGGTAGTCACGGAGGTTTCTTGCTTGTCTTGAGACGCCAACTGGGACTTCTTCGAGATCTGCCGAGTGAACAATTGGTCTAGCCCCACCAGAAATATTTTCTAAAGTGTATGGCGTAAGAGGGGTTTCAGATCCATTAGTACTACTTGAACGGCTATTTGACTTAAAGTTTTCGTTCGAAGACGGTGTGCGGATGCTGCCAGTATTGCTGGGGGGCTGAGTGTCTGTGTTGCCCAAGGATAAATTGTGAACGCTATTGTTAGCAGAAATGGCCGGCGGAACAAAATTTTTTGGCGTGATTGGTGATTCCAAATCTATAGTGTTTATTCTGTCGGGGGACATATCGTAAGCTGAGGGGCCCAAATGGGGGAAATTTGGAGAAGCCTGGACCGTGTTAGTCGCCTTCGGTGGAGACGAAAACGAATCAAGCTTTGAAGGGATTCTTGGAATTTCATGGGGGATGGGGGTTGGATCAGACATTATCAAAGCCGAAGTAGGAGAAATCGTAAAGAGTGAAGGTTTTTTAGGTCTAGAAGGAAGAAGAAGAAGAAAAGGAAAAAAGGAACGGAGGGTGATGAGTTTAAAAATCAGAAAAAAAAAGTTTTGAGAAAAAAAAATGTTTTGAAATTGACAAAAAGAAAAAAAAAGGGATTCAAAATTAGTTTGCTAAAGTTTACAAACTAAAGAAACTGGAACATGAATAATTAAATAACTTGATGAGTAAATAAAAAAAATAATAAATAAAACGAACGAACCTAACCTTCAGGGCATGGCAAGCAGATGGGTTTGCCTGATGTCAATCACAAAGGTAGAGTTTGGTTGGCATACCATAGTCATCGGGAACTACTTTCCCTTTTTCCCTTTTTCCGTGAGGCTGTCAGTTTGAATTACTGTCTCTGACATTGAAATGGCATTTGCTGACATGATTACAGCCATATTTAGCAGCATGGTGTCTAATCAGTAACTAGTTTATCTAAAATTTTTAACCGTCTACTGGTTAACTCTGGCTCCAGACCCGTTTTATTATTATTATTATTATTATTTTTTTTTACCCTTTAGAAATGAGGGGAGGAGTTGCTGAGACAACTATTTGCAAGTCTTCTGAAGCCCAACAACGTTTGCGCCTTGTCATGTTTATTTGATCTTGTCTATTCACTTTCTGGCGGTTAGTTCAACAATCCAGACAACTTCAAGATCTCTTTTGAGCCCCTTGCAAAAAAAAAATTGTTTTAAAAATTTTTATCCAAAAACACGCAAAATAATATTATCGATAGGGCTGTCCTGCTTCACTTTAAAGATATCTCCTCTTCTGCTTTGTTGCTCAGTGCCGGCTTTCAAGTTCGCACGGCTCTTTCTTTATCCCTCGTAGCATCACGTGCCGTCTCGTGACTTGCAAACTCTAACACCGGTGGTTCATTCAACTTTCGAACTGTTTCTTTACCGCACCAGCAAAAACTTGTAAGATTGATTTAGATTGTAAAGATTGTGCTTTGCTACAGGAGTACTAATAAATGTAGACATACTACTACCAGTAAGACAATATACAGATTATCTATCTACTACCAGTAAAGCTCCTTTTTTTATTTTTTTATTTTTTTTTATTTGAATAAAATTCCAGATTTTCTTCAGGGAAAATATCACCAATGGTAGGCCGATTTTCTGATATCGATGTTGAGTCGGAGGGGGGAAATACCACTGGGAGCGTTTATGCACTCTTACTCATTAGTCTGCATTTTATACTGACAACGACCTTCAACATTACTATTTACCTGTTGCCAACAGACAAAAAAAAAAGTTTCTCTCAAGTCTTAGAACCAAAATGTCAAGGCATATATTTTTTTAGTATTTTTTTTTTTTTATTATTAAACTTATGACATTGAAATTTATAGGTTTGCGACGGCAGTCGGGGCTTGTAAAGTTTGTCTTCATTTTTCAAACCCGAGAAAACAAAGTAGTCTTTGACCAATAGACAGCAAAAAAGCCCAAGAAATTTCGAAAATTTCATAACCAAATATTTTTTTTTTTTTTTTTTTTGCTTTCAATAAAAGCTTGCGTCATTATATAATTAAAACTTGGAAGAGATGCAATACTTGACAACAGCTCTTAGCTGAAGAGTATC